>CANXYC010994662.1:0-47666 GCA_948193065.1 Aleurites moluccanus | reverse complement strand
GCGATATTGTGAGTGATTGTATAGTATGAGATTGATGGGTTCTACGGGTGCCGGTCGCCATTGGCATCTCCCGTGCCCTAGGATAGTCGTGATCCGGCTCGCGAGAATGGGTCGTGACAGAGGTGGTATCAGAGCACTAGGTTGCTGATATCAGATCATTAGGTTACAGATATTTGAGCTATAGGTTACGGATGAATAGTAACAAGGTTACAGAGGAAATAGTAACTAAGTACAGTATGGGTAGAGTTAAGTATACCCTGGAGCATAGGAATTCTTGTTATGTCTATTGATATGTTCGTCAAATGTGTATAAGCATTTTGCGTTAACGTACCGTAATGAGATTGTTCCTGTTTTCTGTTGTCTATAATGACAGAAATGTTCGACGATGGAGATAGGAATACCAGAGAGGCAGAAGTAGCCTCTAATGAGTCCCTAGTTAAGGAAGCTTTTATTTCTGAGGGACTGTCTAGATCCCAATGGACTACAGGGGATACAGAGAGGACTGATTACCCCTGAAGAATGGAAATGATGCAAGGAATAATGGAATTGTGATGTGAATTAGCTGAATTGAGGTGGGAATGACATCATATGTCGCCACCTCCAGCAGTGCCACCTCAGATTGCATCAATTTAGTGATTTCAATTAATTAGTGTTAATCTAGATAAAATAACACTAAATCCATTTATTCTAACTTAAATAATATCTATTTATTCAATAAAAACCAATAAATAATCACTTAGCTCAAATGAGTTTCAATGGCAGAATTTGCCCTTCACTGCCTCAAGAATATTTCCAGCTCTTTCCACAAACTTAAAACGAAATAATATAGTCACATAATGTTTCTAGGGATTTCTATGAATTTTTCTCCAGAAATTTTGATGGAGAAATCGTGAAATCTGATGAAGTAGAAGAAGAAACAGTGTTTGGCTCTTTTGGAAGAAAAGACGAACACACAGGATATGGGAGAAGAAAATAAAAAGGTTTAAGTGCTTCTGTGCATCAGTTACTGCCCTTTGTAATGAATTACTGCCTCAGTAACGGAATTAATTAAATTTTGCTTCGCCATTCCAAATTCGTTGTTCCAGCTCGCCAATCCCAACTCACCAATGCTTCCTTGCATTGTCGGATCGCCATTCCACTTCTTATAAGCCAACTCACATATGCCTCTTCGCCAAACCCAGTTTGCATTTCCTCTTCGCATTTCCTCTTCGCCATTTCCTCTTCACCAATTCCCTCTTTGCATTTCCTCTTCGCCAATTCCTCTTCGCATTTCCTTTTCGCCATTTCCACTTTCCATTTCCTCTTCACCTTTCCTCTTCGTATTTCCTCATCGCCATTTCCTCTTCGCATTTCCTCTTCGCACTTCCTCTTCGCCATTTTCTCTTTGCATTTCCTCTTCGCCATTTCCTCTTCGCACTTCCTCTTTGCTATTTCCTCTTCGCACTTCCTCTTCGCCATTTCCTCTTCGCATTTCCTCTTCGCATTGCCTTTTCACAATGCCGGCTCGTCATTGCCTCTTCGCAATGTCGGCTCGCCATTGCCTCTTCGCAATGCCTGCTCGCCACTTCCTCCTTGCATTTCCCACTTCTCATTCTCACTTCGCAGGTCCAGCTCGCCAATGCCGGCTAGGAAACTACTTAACCCAATTTACACAAATTTGCTACTGACCTGTAAATTTCTAACTTCCAGCACTTAGAATATTTTTACAAATTTAGGATCTCAATCTATCAATCAATATTATACTCTAATATTTTCTATTCCCATTTACAATCATTATTCAAAATAATTAAATAAGTAAAAATCATACTTATTACAAAATAAATTAATTCAGCCAATTAAATTTTAAAATTATATACACACATATATATTTGAAAATGACATATGAAAATGGTAGGTGTTACAATTCATCTCAATATCAACCTCCAATATCAACTCAACATATATATATATATACATCAAACTATATGCATCTATAGCATAGTTTATATGCAACACTATAGAAGTACAATCACACACATACATGCCTCTATTTATATTACAGTACCATGAAATCACTAATATTGTACAAATATTTACAAATACTCTTTAAGACTTGAATAATTACATGTCACTAGTAGCAAAATTCCAAGGCGAGGATAGAAAGTGCCAATGGAATTCGAGTTTCACTGCGGTCCTGTAAAAAAATAACGACTACGGGGGTGAGTATAAAAATACTCAGTGAATCTATATATATAAAAATGCAGTAGATATTCATAATACCATGGTTTGCTCACAAATGGCCTGTAGAATCATATAAGATAACAAATAAAGGGTGAAACAAGTATCCATATAAGTATCCAGTGTACGAGTCAACGCATATATGATATAACAGGATTGGGTCTAATGAAAAGTGCAATTGCACTTCTGTAATAGCACAATCGTGCATAATCCAGTAATTTAGTATACGTAAGGGAGATCAATCCTTATGGCTAGAGAATATGACACCTCTCCCTAGCAAGGGTCCAATGAATACCATTGTGCACACAGTCGATGGAATTACCTGCTACACCATTGAGGTAGCCCTGTTATAATACTATATGGGGGTGTCTCCATATAACAATATAAATAGCATAAATATAACTCATAT
The DNA here is from genome assembly GCA_948193065.1 of Aleurites moluccanus. Classification (NCBI taxonomy): domain Eukaryota; kingdom Viridiplantae; phylum Streptophyta; class Magnoliopsida; order Malpighiales; family Euphorbiaceae; genus Aleurites; species Aleurites moluccanus. The sequence goes on along the minus strand of CANXYC010994662.1, from coordinate 45,040 downwards.
AGTTGTGGAACAGTCCAATATATATCCACAATGAATAATATGATAAATATAGGTCAAGTGAAAAAAATATCCGGCGGGGCCCAATTGCGTTGCCGTAACTAGCACTCGCCGTTACAGGTCCGTTTTTGAATTTTTGAGTAGTTTCTGGTTAACTATGCTGTCAAAGGATTCAAGTGTACCATGAGGTATCATTTTAAAGCTTATGAAAAAAATAAGATGATTGGGCCAAGTGGTGGTCCAATTGACTTTTTAGGTTTCATTTTATAGTCAGACAAAGTTTAGGTCAATTTAGGTCATTTCGGTGGGCTTATTTACAGGTCAATATGTACTGTAAGTACTGTAAAATAGCAAGTGTGGGTTTATTACCCCAAATGATGTTTCATATGATATATGATGCAAATCATGCATGACTATACATATAGACTCACCTTTAATGCAATATATCACTTTATTCCCCCAACGCACACTCGGTAGCCCTAATCGGCTCGCCGCTCGACACTCCCAACTGGAGTACTCGACGGTTCACCTATTTCCATATATAACACTCCGGTAAGATATAAAAACATCACAAAACACATTATTCACATTAAAACACATCAAGCATACACACTATACACCATATTGCACAATTGACACTTTTCCATTCCTTAATGCATCAAACACATTCTATCACCACATTTGACTTACATTTCATATATTCATCACTATTATCCAAGTTAAGAACTCATATGAACTTAGTTCAACATTTCATATCAAACATACACCAAATTCCAAGTTTACCATCCAAGTATTTATATCAAATATCTTTTCCATACTTAAACTTATACATTTGCATAACATTCATCATTAAACCATATTCAAACCCTTCTTTCCTAATTGCATCAACCTAACACATTGAACCTATAAAGTCAATATGCTTCGGCCTAAATAGAATTCACTCCATTCATTTATTTTTCAACACCAATCATTCATACAATATACATATACACCAAATGCATAACATTCAACCATTTAAACCTATTAAACATCAAAGCATCAAACCATTCCTTTGAACACTAAATTTCGGCCAAACTAGAAATCCATTCAAATGGATTTCTTTCCATCAAATAACTACTAATTCAATACAAATGCATCAAATACAACACATTTGAACCAAAATTTCATCAATATAACATCTTTGAATCATACCTTTTCCTATTAGGGTTTCCTTTCAACTTTTTTATTTTTCTTCCAACCTAAACACATTTTTGATACTAATTAATATCAAAGAACATCTTAAGAACATAATTAAGCCAAAAGAATGGTAAAATCACTTACTTTTCCAATAGTTCTTTGAAATCTTCAAAACTTTGATTTTTCACTTTTTCTTGATTTTCCTTTGAATCTAAGGATATATTTGTGTTTAGAATGATGGAATTAACAAGTTTGAACCAATAAATGAAATAAAACAACTTGGTTTGGTGTTGATTCAAGGTGGCCGAAACTTTAAATGGAGGAAAGAGAAAGTTTGGTTGGTGATTTTGCTAAGGAAGATGAGGAGGTTAGAAAAATCCAACTAAATATCAATGGCATAATCCTATACTTTGAGCTTATGGTAAAAATTGTGAAACCTAGCTTACTAACCATTCAATTCTTGATCTTTTCATTCAATGGTTTGATTTAGGTAAGCCTAAAATGATACCATAGACTTGCATACACCATATAAGTCCATATTCCAAAGGAAAAGACTATATTATCTCTATTTCAAATTTGATCCCTTTCCGATTAACTTTGCCCGGGATTATTTTCTACCGGGTTTAATCTTCCAACAATAATTCATATGACTATAATACCTCTATTTTCATGTCTTAATATTCTCTTTTACCTTCAAATATAATGTTTATTTCCATTAAAAACTCCAAGGGTGTGAAATGACCATTTTACCTTTAGTTCATCAAAAACTCAATTTTTCCTGATTGCTTCCTAACAACCTTTAAACCTCTTTTACTCTTACAATACATCATAAAACATGCTTACATGTTCAATTCAAGCATAAACATATAAAAATTCACAACATTCGAGTTAAGTCAAAATCTCCTAGGTTGCCCCTTTGTGGTTCAGTTTATAGGTTTGACTGAGGTGTTACACCAAGGCTGCCCCCCTTTAGGCCTTAGTGCCGCCCTCCCCCTCCGGTGACACTTCTGTGTCATTCCTATGGCAACTTCATTTTTTTAGCACATTTTCATCAATCCCACATTGGGAAATGACGAAACCTGACCTCCCAAGCCTCTATTATAAATAGAGAGCCTCCCTTACCTAGTTCTAGGCCCCAAAATCATTTTAGGTTAAGTTGTCACTAACTGATTTCTTCTTTACTCCCTCTTTTACCTATATTTCTTATTTTTTTAGTTCTCTTTGATCTAAAGAAGGATAAAATCGGGGCGTGTGGAGCCTCAAAATTAATTTTTAATTAAACTAAAAAATTAATTTGGGTTTTTCCTAAGAAAATTATCAAGTAGGAGAGGAATTTCGCTCTAAAAAGGCAGTCCGATCACCCCCTCCTTCCTCAAATCATTTCACAAGGTGGAACTCAATTCTAGAAAGACACTCCAACTGTCACCTCCTCAAAGAGTAAGAAAAAATGTACCAATTCCTAAACTTGGTATTTTCTTTTAATTTTGTTTAAGGTTTCTTAAATCTGTCTCCTTTCTCCCTTTTCTTTAATTTGGTAAAGCATCAAAATAAAAACATGATAAAATCGGGCATAAAATCAGACCAACTCCCTCATAAGAAGGAAGAACTGCACGGGTTTTGATTCCTATTCCAAGGGATACACAAACAAACTATTTCAAAGTTGAAAATCCAAAAAATGTTTGAAAACCATTTTTTTTCCTAGTTTATAATGCTTATTTGCTTGTTTTATTAAAATTAGACTTTTGAGGAATGTGTGATCAACCTAGAATCCATAAGTTCTAGAGTTGGTATCCCCTATTTTGGGATTTTTAGTTGTAATAATTAATTTACTTTATTGCTTTCTTTACTTTAAATCCCTTTATTTCTTTTATTGCTTTATTTATTTATTCATTCATTTTATATGTCATTCTTTAGTTGTTTATAAAAAAAATTGCTTTAAGTCAAATTTAAAATTAAAAGCCAAGTTCAACCGAAAACCTAGTCCCCGAATCCAACTTGATTCTAAGGTCTAGTGCATTTTTCTTTGGGATAAAATTGGAGTCACAGATAGGTTTTTACCTTAAATTTTCCAAATAAAAATAACTTAAGGTGGTGACTCACCAATCCATTTTCAAAAATCAAAATCAAAGTGCAATTCACAAACCTCAATCATGAGAAATCACCCAAATGAGCATTTCGATTCCAAACGGACCGGATGAGGTGCTCGGCCGAGGCCTCACAGTTGGCGACTCCACTGGGGAGATTTCTTTTTTTTTTTTTCTAAAAAGAATAAGTGGATTACCAATTGGTCGAAAAAATCTTTTAAAAAAAATATATAATAATTTTTTATTGGCTTTTAGTTTAACTTTGATTTTCTTATATCACTACATGGACTTTGTGTCCAACACAACCAATTATGGATAGCAAGTAGCATTGATCCGATAACTCTCACTGAGTATATTGGGAGATAGCAAAAGCATCCACCCCGCGATGAATCTTTAATCTTTTTGAAGTGTAACGAGTAGTCGTACTATTGGACCCACGTAAAACTCATTGTTTCACATGTGGTTAGGTATATCATTGCTCTAGTGTGACAGGTACCCAATATCCAAACCACCCAAACCCATTTCATGTAATGAATTTTGATCCAGACCCTAGGTCCCATGATCCATAATAATGGGAATCTTTGAACATATTCTCATGAAATAGTTTTCTTCTTCATATACATGCATACATGCATAATCATGCATTCATGATTTGTGGACTAAGAACCAATGAGTCAATGGTCAAACCAAAACCAAAAGGGGCCTGAAAATTGATCCCAGTAAACCATCTTCAGACTTTCAAGCTTTGAACCCTAAGGTTTTGAGAAGAATGGAATCATTTTCCTCCACCCTTACATATGTTTTGTTTGGACCATCGTGACCTAATCTAAGTGTTTCTTTTTGAAAGGTATAAATGGAAAACCCAGCACCTAACATGGTTGTTATAGCAACACTCTTGGCCACCTTACTCAAGAAATAAGAATGTAACTTTCATACTACTTTGGAAGTCCAGCAAAGTCACTTTGACCATGCCCTTGATACACAACGGCAGTCCATCCTTGAGGAAGTAAAGATAATAATGGTCCGAGGAGCAGACGCCTATCAAGTTAATGCCCCTAATGTGTCTTCCTTCATTCCACCAAATCACTTTATTGATATGACAAATATTGGGAAAGCTCATGAAGTTGCAAGTCCCCTACTAACTATCAATCTGACTGGTCGCACTACTCTTCCCTCCTCCCTGAATCTTTTTCATGGAAGAGAGAGCTCCAACTCAGCTAAAATAAAAAAAGTTAATGAAGAAATTTAAAAATATAGAAAGGCTTCTCAAGAACATTAAAAAGGATGAAGATCTGATGGATCTTAATGCCCTTACTTTCTTTCCAAATGCTAGGGTCCCTCCTAAGTTTAAGATGCCTAGCATGGACAAGTTCGATAACACCACCAGCCCTAAGACTCACCTTAAGATGTATGTAGGGGCTATGAATTCTTTGGGAGGGAACAATGTGCTTCTTGCTCAATTGTTCCAATAATCATTTACTGGTGCTGCAATGAGGTGGTTTGTTGATTTGGACACCAACTTCAAAAAAACTGGGGATGATATCTGTAATGCCTTTGTCAAGCAGTATCATTATAACATTGAGGTGGACAACACTAAAAGGGATCTAGAGACCACCAAGCAACAATATAAGGAGTCTTTCTCTACTTTCATTACTAGATGGAGGTCTAAGGCTGCCCAAATGATGAATAGATCCATTGAGTAAGAGCAGATTGATATTATTATCAATAACCTCCTTCCAGGTTATCAAACTTATCTCCAGACTCAATACTTACCAAACTTCATTGCCCTTATTGCCACTCCATCGAAGGTAGAGGATTTGATCCAAAATGGGCAAGTTAAAGAAGAATCCTTTGGTTCAAGGTATAGGAAAAATACCAACTATACTCACAATACTTCTTCCAATCAGAAAAGTAGAGAAGTTTCTGCCATCTCTAACCATCAACTTGTGAGGTTAGAAAGAAGGACTTTTACTGATTTGGGCATACCTTTGATCATGGTATACAAAAAAGCCTTGGAGTCGAATCTGGTTAAGCCTTTGGAACTTAGGGCACCTCCAAACCCCTTGTCTAGAAGCTGGAATGTAAATGAGTATTGTGAATATCACCAAGGTACGGGCCACAAAATAGACATGTACAAGACCTTGAGGCATAAAATCAAAGACCTGGTAGACGGTGGGGATATCATTCCACCAAAGACAAGACATAACATTACCACCAATCCTTTCCCAAACCATCAAACCAATGTCAATCTCCTTCATTCCTCTAACGTAGAAATTGATCTAATATTTTTCATCCAATCAAATGATGAGTTCTGCTGTGTCTTGGACCTCAATGACTTTGTAGAGAAAATTGATGCAATAACTCGGAGTGGAAGACTCTATCAACTAAGAAGACCAATCCAATAGCACGTCCAACATGTTTCCCCTTCTATGGAAAAAATGAATAATGAGCCTAATGAGGATGTTAACCTCAAGCAATTAAAGAAAACTCAATGCAGCATCTCCATTTGGAGCCTCATCCAATCATCTTTCCCACATCGCCAAGCTCTTTGTAAGGCGTTGAACCAATGTAAAACCCCAATCAATATTTCTCTTGAAACCTTAATTGCCTCACTCACCAACTCAACCAAGGTTGCTTCTATCTCATTCATTAACTATGATCTGCCAAAGGAGGAGAAAACCATAACCATGCTTTATACATAACTGTGATGACCTAAAGAAAGACAATCCTAATGGTTTTAGTTAATAATGGGTCAGGTCTGAATGTATGCTCGCTAAAAGTTACAAGTTGTTTGGGCATAGAAGCCGCAGATTTCACCCCCTCCGATTAGATTGTGAAGGCATATGATAACACTAAGAGGGAAGTCCTAGGTGTGGCTACTTTTGATGTAACAGTTGGATCCATAACTGCTCCTGTCCCTTTCCAAGTAATTGATGTACCTACATATTTTAATCTCCTCTTTGGAAGACCACGAATTCATAAGGAAAATCCATCCCATCCTCTTTGCATCAAAAGCTCAAAATTCCTCATGGGACTACTGTTGTCACTATCAAAAGTGACATGCAGGGGAAGAGTGAAGTTCTCAGCTATGCTCCTATTTTAGGAATCCAGCTAGAACATAATAGTGTGCCATTGTTTGGTTTCTTCTTTGACACCATTCAATTTATTGAGTAGAAAGAAGGTAATAAGTTAGTCCCTTTTGATTTCGATCCTTTTAGTAAAGTAGCTGTGGCTAACATCTTGAAGAAAATGAATTATTTTCCTGGTCTAGGTCTTGGGAGGAACCAACAGGGGATAACCTCTTTCAAAGAATACCCAATAACCAACCCATCTTTTGGGTTTGGCTATGAGCCCACCAAAGAGGATCTGAAGGGGATTGAATTGAGGGCCAAGAGGAGAGCCAAGGTTAAAAAGAAAGGTGAGACCTTTGATTGACATATGCGTCCCTATTTCAAAACCTTGAATGGGTATTTTGTAAAAGAGGGAGAGGACTTTCCTTATTGCGGTTTTTCTGAACCATGGTATTGCCCTTTAACTAAGAAACTAATTTCAGGATTTGAAATCTTCTTTGATGTCAGGCTCAATTTAGATGACTGTGAACCCATCTACTTGTTGGAACAAGATTGGGAGGAAAGCATGGAGGCTGCTCTCTTTGAGCAAGTCCTCACAATTGAAAGCAAAATGGAATCAGACCCCACCAAGCTCATCCATCCAACTTTGAGTGAACCCAACAACTGGCATATTGAGAAGCTTCCTAGCTTTGATGAAATGTCCCTTTTCCAAATCAAGTCCGAGTCAGAGTCAAAGTCAAAATCAGAGTCAGAGTCTTTGGAGTCCTGCTCTTTTTTTTCTTCTTTAAAGTCTGTAAAGGACCTCCATGGTCCTTCTTTTAATTTTGATATAATCCATGAGGATGGGAGATTTATTCGTAATAAAAATTTTAAATTTTCCTCTTATATCCCTGAGTCTTCCTCTCTTGTTTATGAATCCAATTTAAATGAGGCATCAAAAGAAAAAGAGATAAATGAAATAAAAAAGGAATAAAGTAAGGAATCAATAAATCTGGGCATAGATGATAAACTAAAAATCACATTCATTGCATCATCATTTTATGATAAGGCTTCTCTATTTAAAGCAGTTCAAGAATTTTTAGATTGTTTCACTGGGAAATCAAAGACATGACAGGTATCAATCCAGGTATTGTAGTCTATAAGATTCCGACATATGAGGATGTAAAGCCTGTAAAGCTAAAATTACGAAGGTTGAAGGTAGAATGGTCTCTCAAGATCAAAGAAGAAGTTGTCAAGTTGTTGAAGAATTATTTCATTGAGCCAGTCACTTACCATTCATGGCTAGCCAATATAGTACATGTGCCCAAGAAGGATGGTAAAGTAAGGATGTGTGTGGATTACATAGATTTGAATAAAGCCTGTCCAAAAGACAATTTTCCTTTACCTCATATAGACTTATTGATTGACTGCATGGCCGAATCTGAAAGTCTCCTTGATTGATCTATATGCGGGTTGTAATCAAATACAAGTCTACATTCCTAACATGGAAAAGACAACTTTTGTGATAGAATGGGGCACCTATTGCTACAAGGTCATGCCTTATAGTTTGAAAAATGTGGGAGCAACATATCAAAAAATGGACACAACCATCTTTCATTACATGATCCACCAGGATGTGGAAGTGTATATCGATGACATGGTTATCAAGTCCAAAACGGCAGAGGGACATATAGATGCACTCCGACATTTCTTCCTTAGATTAAGACAGTATAATCTAAAGCTAAATCCTGCTAAGTGTGTTTTTAGTGCATCCTCAGGTTTGTTCTTGGGGAACATAGTTAGCAAGAATGGGATAGAAGTTGATCCAGCCAAATCAAGGTCCATTTTAGAAATATCGGCTCTTAAGATATAAAAAAAAAAAGAAATTAGGGGATTTTTTGGGTTTTTGTAGTACATCAGTTGGTTCATTTCTCAACTGGCCGATGTTTGTGGACCTATCTTCAAATTGTTAAAGAAAGGAGTTTCTAAAGAGTGGAATGGTGAATGCCAATAAGCTTTTGAAAGAATTAAGCATTATTTGCTAAATCCTCATGTTTTGCAACCACCAAGGCATGGCAAACCTTTGTTATTATACCTCTCTGTGACCAAGGAAGCTATGGCGGCAATGCTTGCTCAAAATGTCATAGACTCGCATAAAGAGAATGTCGTTTATTACTTAAGCAAGTGCATTCTTTCTAATGAACTCAAGTACAATCAAATCGAGTAGTTGTGCCTCACTTTAGTTTGGGTATGCCATAAGCTACAACATTATTTGGGATCATACACTATATATGTTCTCGCTGACAAGAGCCCTTGAAATTCCTTATAAAGAGGCCGAGTCTTGATAGCAAAATGGCACGATGGTTGGCAATTCTAGCAGCATTTGATATCAAATATGTTCTAAGGAATGCCATCAAATGGAGTGTGATAGCTGATTAATTGGTTGCTGCCCCGGTTGATGATAAACCATTTAAGCCTGAGTTTTCGGATAAGGACATTATAGAGTTGGAGCCCAAAGTATGGAAGTTATACTTTGATAGAGCAGCTAACAGTAAGGGTTATGGTGCTGGGATAGTACTAGTCACACCAAGTGGGTATCATTTACCCATGGCCATTAAGTTAGCCTTTGAGGTGACGAATAATGAAGCTAAATATGAGGCTTGCATATATAGTCTGAAGGTTGCCACTAACATGAGGATTGATTATCTAGAGGTCTATGGGGACTCTAATTTAATTGTTTCACAAGCTCTTGGCAGATATAAGATAAAGGAAAAATGTTTGGTTCCTTACCATCAACGTTTAACTAACCTAACTGAAAATTTTCATGAACTATCTTTCCATTACTTACCTCGAGCTAAGAATCATTTTGTTGATGCATTGGCAACCTTGGCCTCCATGATAGATATGATGGGAAATGAGATTGTACATCCTATAGCTATTGAAGTACGAAGGCAGTCGGGTTATGATACAACATGTATGCAAATTCAGCTAGCCGATGGTAAGCCATGGTATTAGGACATACTCAATTTTTTGAAAAATGAGCAATATCCGAAAGGGGCGTCCAAATCAGATCGAAGAACCATAAGACAATTGGCCACTAATTTCATACCAAATAACAATGTGTTGTATAAGAGAGCTTGGAACAACATCCACCTTAGATGCGTGACAAAAGAGAAAGCTCGAAAAATTATAGAATAGGTACATGGTGGTGAGGAAGGCTCACACATGAATGGTTTTGTGTTAGTCAGAAAAATCACAAATCTAGGGTATTATTGGCTTACAATGAATGAAGATTGTACAAGTTTATGCAGAAATGTCATAAGTGTCAGATATTTGCAATGCTTTAGAAGCGACCTCCTGTCCCTTTGCACCCCACTACAACTCTTTGGCCCTTTGCTACATAGGGCATTGATGTTATATGGCACATCAGTCTGAAATCCTCAAATGGGCATGAATATATTTTGGTGGCAATAGATTACTTGACAAAATAGGTAGAAGCAACCTCTTATCAAGTGTTGAATTCTAATAAGGTAGCACACTTTATTCATATTAACATCATTTATCGGTTTGGATTGCCCTTCGAGATCATCACTGATAACGGATCTCATTTTGAAAAAGAAGTAATAAGCTTGCTTAAAAGGGAAAAGATTCAACATCATCGGTCTTTCCCTTATCGTCCCCAAACCAACGGGGCAGTCGAAGCAACAAACAGAACATAAAAACCATTATGCAAAAAATGATCACCAATAAAAGAATTTGGCATGAATATCTTCCATTTGCATTATGGGGATACTGAACCTCCATTCGCACACCGATAGGGGCAACTCCTTATTCTTTAGTATATGGGATGGAGGAAGTACTTCCAATTAAAGTGCAAATCCACTCCGCAAGGGTTATGCGGGAAAATCACCTTAGTGAAATAAAGTGGATTAAAGGATATCATGACTAGTTGAATGCTATTGATGAAAAAAGGATAGATACACTTTACCAGATTTAGGAGTATCAACAAAGGCTAGCCCAACAATTCAATATAAGAGTAACTAATAGAGGATTAGAAGAAGGCAATTTGGTGTTGAAAGAAATCAGAGCTCTGGTCCATGATCTAAGAGGAAAGTTCAGACCTAATTGGGTCGACCCCTATTTACTCAAGAAGATTATGTCCAACGGAGGTGCCATACTTATGGATTTAGACGGGATTGAGTTTTTAAATCCTTATAATCTCGATCAGTTAAAGAGATATTTTGTGTAATTTTTATTTTATGATGTATTTATGAACAAGAACTACGTGGACCTAATTCTCCTAAAGAAGAAATGGGTATAATGTAACAAAATAACTATTATCTTGTGGAGATACATAGGTAGCCTATTTTGGGTACGGTCCAATTCATAACAAAAATATCATTTTGTGCCACATGACTGCATTGTTTTATTTGATTTCTTTTCCTAATCGTTGAGTTGAAAACCTAAAATGGCAGCTCAGGCAAAAGTAAAAGCTTTTAAAATAATAATAAAAAAAAGAAAAAAATAAGTAAATAAAAAATAAAAAAAGTGCCCTTATTTTAAATTGGATTTCATGTCATCATTAGCCAAGGTCTAGTTTTATTTAATGTAGTTTCATTGAAAAGTCAAAATTCGTGTTTATGTTGTCTCATCAGTCAAAATCAAGTTATTGTACAAGTCCAAAAAAAAAATTCATCTTATTTTAATCATTTTAAAGAATGGATTTCTAATCCACATTTTTAAACATGAATGAATATAAAGCAAAGTCTCAGCATGAAAAAAAGAAAGAGAAGTCAAAACAGAATCTAAAAGATGGAATCCAAAATAGTTAAGGTCTAAGTCTGCCTCCTCCTAGGATGAATATCTCTAGTGTCGTCGAGATCCCCATAGTCTACAGCAACTACCTTTGCCTCCAATCCATTTTCGTCCTCATCCACAACAATCACCTCTGGTCCTGTTACCCCCTCTGTCCCAGCATCCTCAATCTCCATGTCTGTTTCCAGTTCCATGATCAAGGCTACCCACCTAATCTTCTCAATAGGCCATACTTTCATGATAAACCAAGCATCATAATCCTCCAGTTTACTGAATAAGCCAACAGGTCTCACAAAGTGCATAAATCACCTCCAGACATTCATTATTACCTGGGAAACATGTCCAGTAATAAAAAAAAAGTAGGAAACACAGCTCCAGTGGGAGAAGCACCTTGAGACTGACCCATCTGCCACAAAACTCTGGTCCCCTGATAGAATGAAGTCATAGAGATGCCTAGCAGGTAGACCATCATGTACCTATAGCTTATAGTGATAAATGAGCCAATCCCATACCAGGAACAATGCCAAAGCAGATCTTCAGGTCCCAATTCTAGAATCTAGGCAATACACTTCTTTTCTGAGTCAAAATGGATCAAGGTCCTCCATATCCGGTACTGAGCAGTAAAATATGGCATCCTATCTGGGCGCCCACCACTCGATGATGATCTCTAAGGCAAACCTGAATAAGAATAAGAAGAAAAGAGGAAGTATAAAGTGTTTTTTTACCTGTAGTATGACTGGGCTAACAGACCAATGCCTTTCAACTTTATAGTTGCCATATAGACTATGCAAGGTCTCTGCCAAAATTAGACCGGCAATAGTAGAGCCTCGCTCCATCTAAGCAATAAGCTCCATCACTCGGATATCTCCCCAGCCAAGTGAACTAAAGAATAGGCATCCAATAGTCAAACATAAAACTAAGGCAGTCATCCTACACTTTTGTCTCAGCCTATCTCCTAGATCTTCTAGATACTAAAATTTTTCCATGATTATAGTCAGATTAATTTGACCCTCCACCACCATAGAGCTGGCTAGCTCATGACTCAACCCTAGAAGCCTCCTGAAAGAGTGAAAATACCTTACCCGGTATTTGGAAATAGCTAAAGCGGAATCTAGATTGCTACTAAGGATGGCACTGAATTCCTCAAAAGTGGGGCACATCTCCTACTATGCTAGCCCCAAATCATAACACATGGTCCACAGGGTCCCAAAATCTCAGACAGGCCTTAAGAAGGTCCCAGTCCACTTTCACACCTCTCAGGGCCAAAACAGAATTGATCCTATACTTACCCAAATTAATTTTCTCAACCTTGTCCAGGTTCTTAATCCACAAAACATATGATGACTGTAGTAGGGCTCCATTTTGAGTTGAAACAATGAAAATAAATAAATAAATAAAAATATGCAGAACAGAGTGAAAAATAGTTGGAGTGACTTTTTAAAAAGAAGGGAAGCCCCTTTTTATAGAAAAAAAGGTGAAAATGGGCTAGGTTGCGCTGGAATAGTATTGTGCCTCCACCCACTATAGGGCAGTGCCACCTTAGGCAGTCGGTAGCATTGCCAAGTGTAAGGGTGGCACTGCCCCTAATGGCTGGCAGCACTGCCTCCTCTGATTGGTAGCAACGCCTCTTCTTACGTAAAAATTTGCAAAAATTTCAAAAATTAAGGTCCGATAAGCATTTTAAGGCATTTTAGGGCATTTCAGTGCATTTGATTTCATTTAGTTGCATTTTTAGATATAAAATTGCATAACATTTCACAGCATCGCATAATTTGCATAAGTTTGCATTCATTATATAGGAAGTCTGGTAAAAAATTCATAAAATTTCATGCATAAATAATGCCATGCATATATAATGTCATCCATACAACATAATTTGAAAAAAAAATAGTAAAAGCAAGAACAAGAAAAGAAAAAGCTCAGGCGAGCTACTAGTCTCTTCGGCAGCGCTGATGAGGGTCCTCTGGTGGGCGAGATCGATCATCTTAAAACTTAAGACGAGTCAGTATGCTCGCTAAAGCCTTCTCCATTTTGAACCCTATTCAATAATTATGACGACTCCACTAAATAGTAATATGCTGGAATGAGATGATGAGATCATAAATGCTTTACTAAGGATCATTTCCAAAAGCAAAACCAGGAGCTAAACATGCACGTACCTCGAGATTGTCGGGAAAAATCATGTCAAAGGATGGACCATATCTGGAACATGGTATATCTGCATCTCACTAGTGCCATCATTATAAGAAATATCCCCAGTAAGCTAGTAGTTAGGACCTAAAGGGACCCTGTCAGAATCAGTCCAGATCTCAGGGCTGACACTGGGATCAGCTAAAGAAGGACCCACAGATGCACCCATACTATGTACTGGGATAGGTTTGACAAAAGAAGGTCCAGCAGCATCAGATGGGCACTCCAAACGCCTATATGGATCACCAATAGGGCCTATTAGACAGGTATGATAGAATGTCACATAGTCATCTCGATGACTCACATACAGATTAATTAGATTATAAGACTCATCCGACACCTGAATGTCCATATCCCATCTCATGTCAATTGGTGGATGCACTGGGACCATCCACCTACCAATAGTCTGAACTCTGACCCTTTCTCCCAAGTAATATAGCTTGTGATATGAAGAGCGAAGCAACAGTCGAGAACAAGCTAGGGTGATACATAGATCAAGCTCTTCAAGCATCAGTTGTATCCTGTTGACATAAGGTTTCGGTTGAACCTACAAAAAATGATTGTTTTGAATAACGAGTATGAAATATGAGCAAAAATAAAGCCAGAAAGTACCTAAAAGGTATCAAGGATGCCGAAAAATGCTCAAATCATCCTCAACTAATGCAAATCTGAACTAGTCCAGTATTCTATATTCCACTGGATACCAAAAAGGAATACATCTTGCCTAGGGCTACTGAGAGCAGGGGCAAACATCTTAAAGTATTCGTAAGCCCATACCTAATTCAAACATTCAAGCAGAAAGTCAAGCACAAAGACTAAGCAAAAATTCAAATAAAAGGTGTAGAGCATACCTCCCAAATGAAGTAAGTCCCTCCGTAAAAATTGAAAGCTCCTCGAGACAGATCAGACATCTCTTGGTACATGGTGCTCATAATAGTGCCAAACCATTCATACTCACCCAGTAGAGTCAGGTCCATCAAACTCGGTAATATATTCATATTAACAGTGTATCGATGGGTATGACCAAATGTGTATCCCGCCAAAATTAACATCATTAATTTGGTTATAACCTCAACATCAAATATCTCTTTCATAAAAGGCTCAATCTCTTTTAAGCGAGCCTGAAGCCAAGTACAAGGCATCAATATATGATCCTGAGGAGGATCCGTTAGCTAAACTAGATCCTCAGAAGTAAAAGTGGTCCTCAAGTCTGAGCAAAGATCTAGGTGATGAGTCCCGAAATGAAGACCAGTTAGCATCGGTAGGTTAATCGGAGTAACTGTCAGCTCCCTATATGGAAAATAGAAAGTATTGGTGGTATCCTACCACCGCTCAGTTAGTGCCTTAATCAGGGCTACATTGCTCTCAGGGGATGTCTTGATTTTCATAAAAGATGCAAAGCCAGTGGGCTCTAGAAAGGGCTTTACCGAGGTTTCGGCCGATAAAGCATTAGCCAGATAAGTGAAATTCGACATTGTACCTCTATTCCTAAGCAAGGTTGTCTTTATGCATTTATTAAAAAAAGAAAAAAAAATTAATTAATTAATTAAAAAAGAAAAGAAAAATGAATAATGAAAAAAAAGAGTTAAAAAAAATAACTCAATCCTGTCGTCCCAAGAGACATGTTGTTATGGCTCTTACAACAGATTTTCAAGGTCTAGATTATCCCGCGGGGCCTCATAACAATGATGTCCCCTATTTCTAGCAGCACCACCCGAAGTTGAAGCCATAAAAGGAGAAGGAAAAGCTTTTAGAGAGAGATAGTGAGAGAGAGAATGATGAGAGTGAAAATGAGAGTGAAAGAAAAGTGAGAAGCTCACCCCCCATTTATAGATTTTGAGAATTTCAAAAATGACCATCACGTCCTTAACTTGGCCGGAAACAAGGAAAGATGTAATTTCATACCATTTCAAATCAGAATGAAATGCCATCAATTTTTTTACATCCGTATGATTTTTCTCTATCCATAGAGCTATCATTTGCCTAAATCTGACCTGGGATGCTCATATTTTGTAGAAAACATCATAAACAGAAAAAAATATCAGAAAAATTGAAAGATGACCAAAGCTTGGCATATTAGACCTACACATCTCCAAATACTTCAAAGTGCGCCCAAAAAGCATTTATTTTGTTTCAAACAGACAGAAATAGCCCGGTTTACTAACATTATGTTTAACATCCAAAATAGACAATCGTTATGGGGGCAGCTGTGAACATTGTTTTTTACACCCCTCAGCCATGTGCCAAGCCAAATGGCACTAACCGGAACCCGAGCCATTCATAGATAGACTCAGACAACATAAGAGTGGGCCTGAACACTCATTACCACCCCAAGGGAGAGGGTTTGCCACCCTCCCTATGGGGCGACACTGCCCAAGCTAAGGGGAGGCGCCGTCTTGGTTTGGGGGCAGCAGCTTGGGCAACCAAGGTTGCCTCCCCCTTTGGGCCTTGGTGCTGCCCTCCCTAGGGGTGGGCGGTGCACTTCTCCTTCATGTCCATGGCAGCTTCATTTTTTAGCACATTTTCTTAAATTCCACATCGAGAAATGATGAAACCTGATCCTCCAAGCCTCTATTATAAATAGAGAGCCTTTCTCATCTAGTTTTGGGCCCCGAAATCATTTTAGGTTGAGTTGTCACGAATCGATTTCTTCTTTTCTCCCTCTTTTACCTATCTTTCTTATTTCTTTAGTTATCTATGATCTAAAGAATGATAAAATCGGGGTGTGTGGAGTTTCAAAATTAATTTTTAATTAACCTAAAAAATTAATCTGGGTTTTTCATAAGAAAATTGTCAAGTCGAAGAGGAATTTCATTCCAAAAAGGCAGTTCGATCACCCATCCTTCCTCAAATCGTTTCACAAGGTCGAACTCCATTTCAGAAAGGCACTCCAACCGCCGCCTCTTCAAAGAGTAAGAAAAAAGGTATCAATTCCTAAACTTGGTCTTTTCTTTTAATTTTGTTTAAGGTTTCTTAAATCTGTCTCCTTTCTCCCTTTTCTTTAATTTGGTAAAGCATTAAAATAAAGAACAAAACATGATAAAATCGGATATAAAATCATACCAACTCCCTCGCAAGAAGGAAGAACTATGTGGGTTTTGATTCCTATTCCAAGGGTATGCTGACAAGCTATTTCAAAGTTGCAAATCTAAAAAATGTTAGAAAACCATTTTTTCCTAGTTTATATTGCTTATTTGTTTGTTTTATTTTCTTTAAAATTAGACTTTTTGGGCATGTGTGATCAACCTAGAACCCATAAAGGTTAGAGTTGATATCCCCTATTTTGGGATTTTTAGTTGTAATAATTAATTTACTTTATTGCTTTCTTTACTTTCAATCACTTTATTTCTTTTATTGCTTTATTTATTCATTCATTCATTTTATATGTCATTCTTTAGTTTTCATAAAAAAAATTGCTTTAAGTTAAATTTAAAATTAAAAGCCAAGTTCAACCAAAAACCTAATCTCCGAATCCAACTTGGTTTGAAGGTCTAGTGCATTTTTCCTTTGAGATAAAATTTGAGTCATAAATGGATTTTTACCTTAAATTTTTCCAATAAAAATAACTTAAGGTGGCGACTCCCCAACCCATTTTCAAAAATCAAAATCAAAGTACAATTCAAAAAAAAGGTGCGAATGTAGCCTTAATCGTAAGAAATCACCCAAATGAGCATTTCGATTCCAAGCGGACCGGACGAGGTGCTCGGGCAAGGCCTCACATTGACCATTAACCAATATTTATATACATATTTTTTTTATCACTGTAAATCTCAATCCACTGCTAACTATATCTTGCAATCATGTTCTTAAACCTTTAATAGGCTATATCAGATCTGATTTTAATTCTTTATTTCTTATATTTCCTAATTGATATTCTATGTCTTTAATTTACTATACACATTCACAATCGTCATCCAACAAAGACTATTATTTGTATCCATTTTACTTCTTTACTTTTCCATATGACATTCCTTTATTCATATTAATTGTAAAGTTTCTACCGTGTCATTAATTGTAATTCTCATACTCATCTCTAACTTTAATATATTCTTCTCACTCTAAACTAATATAATCTTATCAGTAATTTTATCTATCCTTATCAATCCTCGTATTTGTTACCTTATATTAAATTTTAATTTGATATTCTTATGTACTTTATATTACAATTTATTTGTTCTATTTGATCCATACTTGAGCTAAGCATTTCATGTATCAATATAGTCTCTCTTGATATATTTCCATTCATTCCCTTTATTCATATCCTAAATCTTTATAGAATCATACCTAACTAACTCATTAATTTTGATCACTATTGATTTTTCTTCAATACTTTCAATTACCATACTTGATACGACCTTTGAAGAACTTTTAATACCTATACTTTCAATCATATTACTCTATACTCTATCATTCATATTTCCATAAGACTTAATTAATTTTTCCATTTTATCCTCTGAATTTCTGATTTTCTCCCATTCTCTAATTTAATTTCCTTAACTATTAGAGAAAAACACTTCCTTTTATTAATTATAGAAAACTTCTAATCATCATCATTGGACTATTAATCATTTCCACTATCACATATTGAACACTCATCTTCTTAGAAGTTTCCAACTTCTTATTTATGATGTATAATCAAACATGTTAATCTAACTCATAAATACTTTTAAATTCCTTTTCTTATCAATTCCTTTAAGTTTTATTTAATGTAAACTTATTTTTATCTATGAAGATATTCATACTCTCATATTTCATTTCAATCTTTACCTAATCATATTATATACCCATCCTTACTATTGTCACTATTATATTACTATCAAATAAGTTTGCAAAATAGTTTAAGCTATTATTTCTTCTCTTAACGATGCAAATTCAAGTTATAAATTTTTTAGCAAAGTTTATATCACATACCACAAATATTTTTCTTAACAACCATGAAAATATAACCTTAAATAAAGAGTTATCTATAGCATCTTAACAATGCTTCTTTCGTATCAATATCTTACATATCTTTTCATTAATTATCCTGTAATCTCCACTACCTTTTGATCTAAATTTTTCAATTATATTTCTTGCTCTCTAATATCCAATTAAGCACTCTATTCATATCAAACCTAAACTCTGATACTATCTTTGTCACGTCCTAAATTTTAGAATGTGAAAATCATAAAATATGGGAATAGTTAACTTACCAATACCCGTAAAACCCTTATTAACCTGTCTATTTAATTTTGTAATATCTCATAATTTATATTCAATTAATGTCATACCATTTTCCATATTTAATCATTTATACACATTTATACCTAATACATATCAACTTCATATTTATATTTAATAATTACATATTCATTCATAATTCTATTACAAACCAAACACAAGTAACCATGGAGAAGTTCTAGAATATAATACACAAAATATGAAAAGAGCTATATATAACAAAATATGATTCCACTGAGGAAGAAAGATGCCTCAGGAACCACTATCCACTACTCCGGTCCTGTAAAATAATCATCAACTAAAGACTAAGTATAAAACTACTTAATGAGCTATAATTATACCATCATACTAAAAGGTAGGGTATATCTATGAAAATAAACCACCAATGAGTACAAATGAAATATAGGATATGAATAAAATAAATAACAGTCAAAGAATAGTCATAATACAGTTAAACAATCCAATCAATGAAGCATCAATCAAATGGTAAGTAATAAGAATGGCAAAGTTTGATAGATAATGGGCCAATGCAATCCAATCTAATATATAATAGGGCTACAGTCTTGTAGCCAATCTAATCCAGTGTATAATACATAAGGTTGATAAGATCTTATGGCTAGGATATTACCCCTTCTTAGCAAGGGTGGTTAGGATACTAACCCTTTCCTAGTAAGGGTCCCAATAAGGGTATAATACATTGTGCATAATGCCGATGGTATTTATCCACTATCCCATCAGAAGGTAGTTTTGTCAATTAAGTACAGAAATAGGCAATAGAAATCTAATAAGAAAGTTAATAAATAATGGACAAAAGGAAATTCAATCCATCAATCAAGTAGTTAATAAATCCAATATAGAATCAAGAATCAAGTAATGAAACAATATGTAATACCCAATACTTAGAACGTTAGAGTAGATATGTGTTCATTCATGTTTGTTTATTTGATGAATATTAGCATGTGTATGTTTATATGTACATGGTAGATAATCTAGAATATTATGTTGAATAGAGATTACTCCTTGAATGATTATATGTTGAGACATGATGCATTATGATTGATTTTGAGGTGTTAAACATGTGTATGTATAAGTTGATTGAGTTTGGATAAGTTAGAATGGAGAAACATTAGAGATTCTCATCAGAAAGCCTTTCGTGGGCGTGAAGTATTCTTCAAGGGCGTGAAACATAATTCACGGCCATGAGAAAAGCTTCTGTGTAGATTGACCAACTCTTCATACTTGCTTTCACAGGCGTGAAACATCCCTTCACGTCCGTGAAGAAGTGCTTTGAACCTTACGTGAGCAGTTGCCTTCACGGCCGTGAATCATCTTCACGGGCATGAAGACACGGGTCTATAAATACTCGATTCCATTCTTCATTATCAGAACTTTATTTATTTCATTTTCTTCTCTTTCTTTCTCCATAAATACACTTTATCCACCCATAAATTCATTAAATTCTCTTCTCAAACTCTTATTTCATCTCTATTAACACAAGAAACAATGATTAAACTACCAAGAAACATCAATATTTCAACTTCTCAAGGATTCTCCAATTCAACGTATTTGTTCCAAACTCAATTTTAAGTCAAAATAAGTTAATACTTGGTTAGAATAAATGAATATAAGTTAAGTATAGATGTTTAAAAGCATAATTAGTATTTATTATAGATTATAAGCAAGATATATATAGATTTAGAGTTTTGAGTGAATAGTAGCTATCCATCCCAATCTTCCACATTTCTTTAATAAGTGATTAAATTCATGTTAGGAAATATATTAGGATTCTAAAAGATGATTAGAATCATAAGAATTTACCATGTATGAACATTATTGGGTATAAACCCTAACTGTAAGTATTTGGGGATTTGACATAGGAGGGGAGAACTCAAAGGAATAGAGAAGATTATTAAATGTACAAGTAATTGAGGGAAATACAAGGATAATTTGCTTTGACGTAAGTATAAACATTGCATATGCATGTTGTTTACTTGAAATTGATTGTTCAATCCTTCCTAATGTACATGTATATGATTCTCATGTTATGAAATATTGTATTGTTAACCTATTAAATGAATTTCCTATAAGGTAGCAAGGCTACTGATGTGTTCTGATGATGTATTACGATAAGGTAGCAAAGCTACTAATGCGTTATGATAATGATGACAATCCTATTATATGATTTGATAGTGCTATTCGATTGTGAGCACTTATGTTCTTGTAAGCATAATCTTATGAAACTTCCATACCCATGTTCCTTTGGTTTAATCTTTGCATTGCATGTTTATATCTTACTGAGTTGAAGGCTCACTCCTCTTCTGTGGATTTCAGGTGATAGTGTAGCTCAAGAGGGAGCTAATATAGAAAACAGAGCTTCTTGATTCATTCCTCCAAGAAGACTCTATGTAATACTTTTGATGTATTTTATTTTGTATTATGGTATTTATATGTATGAGGAGTATACTCTAGAGCTCCGTGGTTAGATGTTGAGGATGATATTATTTTGATGTTTGAATTGATACATTGTGGGTTGCCCTTGTTCTTTATTAATGTGGGATGTATATTTTGATTGGTAAGGAACAAGAGAAAAATCATATGATGATGTATGGAAATGCATGAATGATGATTATATGATTCATAGAAATGAGTATGCATGATGATAACTATGTATGATGTGGATATATGTTATGTATGGGATCTAAGATATGAGTGTTCTATGGGTTTATGGTGGCCTTAAGCCTACCTTTGCCCTAGGACCATCATACCACTGGAGTCGGTGTGTGACACAATAATTAAATTATTATATGAATATAACAATTTAGTAATGGTATATCAATAATAAATCAAGGTAATATTTATATAGTAGGAATGCCTTAGTAGCAAATCCACTTAGGCATAATAGATGTTAATGTCGCTGGTGAAATCGATACCTATTGGTGATGACAAATGATGGCAATAGGTAACAAAGGTTTAAATTTTTCATTTAGACATTTTACAAATAATTGGTGTGCATACTTTTCAAGTCAATTTGGTAGGGTTTATGGATATATTCAAGAAAGCCAACAAATCAAATCTCAGGTATTCAATCCAAGGAACAATGTAAGCTATGAAATCAATTCAAGAAATAATGGAATAAGATCAAATTAATAGATAATATAAGCAAAAATATAAAAGGGAAAGTACAAATAAAGGTTCGGTCAAGTTAGTGAGATCAATAAGGAAATTTTCATAATTTCAAACAAAGTCATTTTCATGCATAATAACATAATTATAACTCATATAAGTCTTTAGTTGCTTCAAAATGCCCTTAGAACTTCAATTCTCATATAAGGAATAATCTAACATTAAATTAAATTAAAGTAAGCATAACTATTTAAAATTTTGAATTTTGACATAAACTCTCATTTTAGAGATTTTGAATAAAATAGAAACTCTACTAGCAGTCTTGATTCAATCATTTATATCTTTCATTACAAATATCCAATTATTTTAATTTTTTTCTCACTTAAACTAGACATATGAATGTACAACATATCAAAAATTCAAATTATTCTAAGCACTATATAATTTTTGATAAATTTCTAAAGTCGACCCTTCAACTTGGTAATATCCATCCGGGCAGATCTGGTTATAATGACTATAACTCAAAACATATATAACCAATTGAAAAAAAAAATGATTTGTAGCCATATAGTTCACACAAAATAAACATTTTTCATGTCTTACATTTTTCTAATTCAAACTCTAAAGTCCTCAAATTAACAAAATACAGTAGCATTGTAGCAAGGCTATCAATCTATACCAGTTTTATTTATAGCCTAATATCTTCTTACTCACTTCAAATTTTGAGAGGCATCTATTTAATACCTAGAGATATAACTTTCATGTTTTGTACTTTACCAAACTCTTTACTTAAGACATAAAAAATGAAGTATAAAATTCTACATTTAAATACTAAAGTTTCTAGTTAAATATCAACATCTAACTTTTAAAGATTCAAAAAAAGGCAAGATACGAAAAATTACCTTAATTTTGATGGAATCCTAATCTTGTCTAACATATGGATCCCCAACTTTCCTTTAATTTTTGGAGCTTGGTTTAGGTTAGACTAGGTTATTTGAATTTGTAAAGTAATGAAAATTTCATAAAATGGAAGGTTGAATAGGTGGAAGATGAAATTTGATTTTTTTTTTTTAGGTTGAAAGAAAATGGAGGAATTGTAGAGGAGGCACAACCATATCTTGAAGAAATAAAGAATTTGAGTTGTATTTTACTACTTATAAAAATCTAAAGTTTTGGATATTTGCACATTAACCCCTTAACTTTTCTTATTTATATATAACTTTCTTATATTTATACTTTTATCCCACTTTAATTTTCAACACTAATAGTTTACATATTTTTTATTATATATTTAATTAGGATTTCAATGATATAAATGTGTATTTCTATTTTTAACAAAGTATTAAAAAATTTTAGTTGAAGTTTTGATGATTTAGTTACACATATATTACTTATATACTTAAATAAAATAATTTCTCTATTGATGCACATATTATAATCACACATGTAAATATGAAATTTTTTAGGGTGTTACAATGAGATTATATTATCTCAAGATAAAGTGGAAGAGAATACAAAGGGATAGCTCTTATTGCATCCAAGGAGGTTTCTTCAAATGAAAGTGATGAAGACATGGCATTGCTCACTAAGAGAATAAGAAATTTTATTCTTATTAAAAAAGAAGAATAAGAAGCTATTTGAAAGATATGAGAGGAAAGAGAAGTCCAAGAATAATTAAGTGAAATACTTTGAATGTGACTAATTTGGTCACACTAAAGCGAAATGTCCAAGGTTGAAAAACAAGAAAAAGGCATTCGCGGCCACTTGGGATGATTCAAATGACTCTGATGAAGAGAAGGAAGCAAGCAAAGATAAAATAGCCAATCTTTGCTTCATGGAAATTGAAGAGGATGCTTCTTTAAGTAAGGTTAGTAATTTCGATTTTAATTCTAACAATGATGTCATGCAAATCATGGAATCATTACGTTCAAAGTATCATAAGTTGCAAAACATGTATGATAAATTGAAAGAAATGTCTAATGAGGTCTTAGATGTATGTGATGCTTATAAACTTGAAATAAATGAATTAAATGCATCTAATGTAGAATTAAAAAAACACCATTAAGTATTGACTTGGTTATAATGGAGGGGATGCCCCATCTACATCTAAGACCACATTTGCCAATATATTGAATTCACATGCTCACATGATTTATATGCCTCCAACTAAAAATGTTAGGCCTAAGACTAAAGTACATAAGTATGTCATGCATGATTCATATTTTAGAAGACCAATGAATGTTTATTCAAGATCAAAATTCAATTATGGTTATTGGTCTCAATATCATTCCAAACCACATCATAGAATAAAATCTCAATAAAAGTATAGAATTTATTTGAGATGTCACTATTGTGGAAAATTTAGTCATTTTAATTTCAAATGTCATATTAGAAATATATATTTAGGATATGTTGATGCTAACCTCTAACAACCCAAAAGCATTTGGGTACCTAAAACAAAATAAATTTTCTTGTTTGTAGATGTGCTTGAAATCTATAAGAAAAGAAGAATCATGGTATTTAAATAGTGGATGTTCAAGACATATGAACGACAATGCAAATCTTCTATGAATCTTTGAAGAGAAGAAAGGAGGGAAGGTGACTTTTAGAGATAATGGTAAAGGTAAAATCATCAGAATTGGGCAAATTGATATGACCGATAAACCTTCTCTTGAATATGTATTGTTGGTTGATGGATTTAAGCACAATTTGATTAGTATGAATCCATTATGTGACATGGAAAATAAAATTTCCTTTACTTCTAAGAAATACTATGTAAAGAATTTGAAGGATAAGAAAATTTTGTTTGTTAGTTATGGAATTGACAATGTATATATGATTGACATTAATAGCATTCATAATGATAATGTTGATTGTATATTTTCACTTTGTGATGATGCATGGTTGTGGCATAGGAGACTTGGTCATATTGGTATGGATCACATTGATAACCTTGTAATTGGTCTCCCTAAATTCAAGTTTCATAAAGATAAAATTTGTGATACATGTTAAATAGTTAAGCAAGTCAAAAGTTCTTTTAAAACTAAAAATGTTGTTTCTTTTACTAGACCTCTAGAACTTTTGCATATGGACTTGTTTGGCCCTTGTAGAACATCTATTCTTAGAGGTAAATAATATGTATTTGTAATTGTTGATGATTACTCTAGATTTACTTGGGTATTATTCTTTTCTCATAAGGATAAAAGCTTATAGAGCTTTTAACAAAGGCTAAAAGAATTCAAAATGAAAAAGGTTTTTATATAACATCTTTGAGAAGTGATCATGGAAAAGAATTTGTTCATCATGATTTTAAAACCTTTTATGATGAAATGGGTGTTTTTATAACTTTTCTACACCAAGAATTCCCCAATAAAATGGAGTTGTATAAAGAAAAAAATTAAACACTTATTAATATGGCTAGAACTATGCTTAATGAGTACTCACTTCCTAAGTACTTTTGGGCTGAAGCTATCAATAGTACTTGTTACATTTCAAATAGACGTTTTATAAGAGCAATTTTAAACAAAACTCCTTATGATCTATAGAATGGATGAAAATCAAGAATTTCATATCTTAGAGTATTTGGATGCAAATGCTTCATATTAAACACCAAGGATAACCTTAGAAAGTTTGACTCCAAAATGAATGTAGGTATTTTCTTAGGCTATTCAACTACTAGCAAAGCTTATAGAACCTTTAACAAAGGAACTTTGGTTTGTTGAAGAGTCCATGCATGTAACATTTGATGAGTCTAATCCATTTAATGTGCATAGATTTGAACATATTGAGAATGATGACATATTTAATTATGTGCATGATACATCTCTTAATTTAGTGCCTCTTGTTGAATCATCTATAAAGGACCTTAATGACCTAGGATATCCTTTCAGAGCCATAGAAACTCCTCCTATTGATGTTGAACTTCCAAAAGTTTGAAATTTTAAAAAGGACCATCCAAAAGACCTTATAATTGGTGAACCCTCTAAGGGTGTGGCCACAAGATCCTCTTTCAAAAAAATTGTGAATAACTTTGCCTTCTTATCTAAGATTGAACCTAGGAATATTGATGAGGCCTTAGAGGATGAAATTTAGGTTTAGGCCAGGCAAGAGGAATTGAACCAATTTGAGAGGAATAAGGTTTAGACCTTAGTTCCTAGACCACAAAACCATTCCATCATAGGTACCAAATGGGTGTATAGAAACAAACTAGATGAGGTTGGTGTGATCACTAGGGATAAGACTAGATTGGTTGCAAAGGGATATATAATCAAGAAAAAGGAATAGTTTGTGATGAGATTTTTACACCGGTGGCTAAACTGAAGGCAATTAGGATGTTACTTGCATTTGCATGCCACATAAATTTTAAGTTGTATCAAATAGATGTCAAAAGTACTTTTTTAAATGGTTTTATTGTGAAGGAAGTTTATGTTGAATAACCTTCCGGTTTTAAATGATTTGATTTTTCAATCATATTTATAAATTTCAAAAAGCTCTTTATTGCCACATCCCAACTCCAGTGGTGTGACTGTCCTAGGGCAAGGGTAGGCTTAGGCCACCATAAACCCATAGAACTCACAAATCATGAATCTCATCATCATCATCATCATATCAATTGCAATATAATACATCTATCATATCCATACATATAATTAAAATCAATCATATATTTCTATTATCATTTCATATCTTTCTTTTGTTCCTTAATAATCAAAAGAGACATCTCACATCATTGAGGAATAAGAGTACGCAAAAGGTAACAATCATACATCAAAATATACTAGTATCCTCGAATGGCTAACTACGGAGCTCTAGAGTATACTCCCATTATACATTGTATCATAATACCATTAATAATTATACAAAATATCTCAAAATAATTATTACAATGAAGCTTCTTGGAATAAACAAGTCAAGAAGATTGATTATCTCTATTAGCCCCCTCACGAGCTAAGCTATCACTTGAAATCCACAGAAGAGGAGTGAGCCTACAACTCAGTGAGAAATGAACATTATAATCAAATATCTGAACATCAAATCATGGTCATGAACAAATAGTTATACATATAGGTATAAAAGAAATCATAAACTTTACTAGAAGGAAACATGGTTCTAGCAATAAACTGGCTATATCAAATCACGTCATAAATCAAATCATGGTTCATATTTAGAACATAGAATGCCCACAAAGAATGGCATTATCAAATTTCATCTGGTAGAACTGATCTCATATCATAACATACGTATCGGTAGCCTTGCTACCTTAACGTGCACATATGCTTAGCCAGGCCTGTGCCTAGAGCTCATGGCCCCCTCTAGGTGAAACACCGATAAAAACCCTATCGGCTGGGCTCCCAAAGTGTACAATAGACCAATGAATTTACTCTCATTGGGAAGAGCATTTTATCCATGGGTCATGTGTTTCAATCTCATAGGAATCATATTGGTCGTAAGACCATTATCATATAACATCATTCAAATCGGGTTCACAAGCAAGAAACATATGAACTTGATCCAAGAAGATTGAACAAGCCATTCACATTATACAAGTATCTAATATATATATATACAATAGGATAATCAAATATAAGAATACTTGGTCATTTTAATTTCAAAGAACAATAATCAAATAGGATGTTCATACTTACCTCTTACACAAATTTCTCTTAAATTCCTCTTAGCAATCTGTCCACTTATAATTCCTCAATCAATTCGAATTTCTTCTCCTAAGAAATTTCTCAAATATACAAAATTAGGGTTTCTCCAAACCAATAATATTCAACATGATTTCCCATTAATTAATTATCTTAGAGTCTCTATTCTTAATTCCCAACAACAATTTTGTTTATCTCTTTAAGAAATTTCTGCATTTAATTTTCGGAGTTACTGTTCATGGCAGTTTCACCCAACAGATTTCTCTCACATTAATTACCATTAATAACTTCATATCACTAGCAATAAATGCTATATACCCAATATTAATTATCCTAACCCATAAACTTAAATAATTCCAAAGAAAATAGCTTAGGAAGAAAATTTACCTTATTTCCTTCAAACTGAAATTTATGAGATTACTGCTCAAATCTGATGATTCTGCCTTTAAATATGCTAATCTAGAGTTCTATTGCATTAATTTGAGTATTAATGCCTTAGAATATAAAACGAAACTAATCTGAGAAAAAGACTGAATTTAATCAAAGGAAGAAGAAAGAAAAATCGTGAAACGCTACTGGGGGTTGCTGGGTTTAAATAAAACATTGCCCCAGAAACACGCTAGCCAGCTCTCCTCGCCAGACCTATCTCGGCAAAGCTACCTCGCCTAACCAGCTCGCCATTCCCACTTTACATTCTCAGCTCGCACTTTCCAGCTTGCCAAACTTGATCTGGCATTGCCACTTAGCTATTCCAGCTCGCATATGCTACCTCGCGTATGCGGACTTGCTAGACTCTCCTCGCAAACTCTTCCTCTCATATGCCACCTCGGTAATGTTTCTTTGCCTCTTTGCCTCTTCGCTTCTTCGCCTCTTCGCTTCTTCGCCTCTTCGCTAACTTCCACTTCGCACATTCCCTCTTTGCATAATGCCTCTTTGCATAATGCCACCTCGCCTTATCCTCTTTGCCAAATCCTCTTCTCCTTTCCTCTTCGCCAAATCCTCTTCGCCAAAGCTCTTTGCCAATCTCTCTTCACCAACTTCCTCTTCGCGAATTGCCACTTCAGAAAACTCACCTCGCCACTTCGCTATTTCGCCACTTTGCAAAATGCCTCCTCACATTTTGCTGGCTCGCCATAACAAAATTCCTCTAAGTTAAAACCCTGCCTGGACATCCCACACTTAGCCAGCTCGCAAATGAGCTATAAATATCCAAACTTACTAATTATTTTTATCACTTACAATCAACATGCAGAGGCATAATCAAAATTTCAAATCAAAAGAACCAACACACAGACCGTGGTGACTCTCCTAAGATCACCCGGACTTGCTGCCTTAGAATCTCTCCGAACAGGTCTGATAAAACCCATTCTACACTGAGATACACTTATCCAAAAATTCTGAAATTTTACATAAATCATCTCAACATACAAAGGAATATTTTTTATGTTCACAATTTTAGCTAATTCTACTTCAGTCAGTCCCAGTAATTTCAAACAAGCACTGCATCCCTACAAAAATTCTCAACCAGACCAATCTTGCTCAAATAAACACAACTCATCACACACATAGAATTTTACCAAACCATTTTGCAGAATTATAATCAAGATATAATCTTACAACTTTCATGTTTTATACTTTATCAAATTATGTCCTTAAGAATATAAAATTATCATCACAAAATCCTGCAGCATCAAAATTTAGAAATTCCTGAAATTCTCAACATTCTTATTTAAAATTAAAATAATTCTCCAAACTTACAAAATCAATAAAACACTACAAAAAAAAAATGGTAGATATTACATTTATGGTCTTAAGTAAGCTCCTATAACTTGGTATGATAAACTTAGCAAGTTTTTAATTAACAATGATTTTTCGAAAGGAAAATTTGATATAACTCTTCTTATTAAAAAAAAAGACGTGCATTACATGTTGATTATGTAAATATATGTTGATAATATAATATTTGGTGCTACTAATGAAGTTTATGGAAAGAATTCTCTTCATACATGCAAAGTGAGTTTGAAATGAGCATGATGGGAGAATTGAAGTACTTCCTTGGATTACAAATCAAACA
This sequence comes from Aleurites moluccanus, assembly GCA_948193065.1. Lineage (NCBI taxonomy): Eukaryota > Viridiplantae > Streptophyta > Magnoliopsida > Malpighiales > Euphorbiaceae > Aleurites > Aleurites moluccanus. The sequence continues at coordinate 15,660 of CANXYC010994662.1, read as the reverse complement.
ATGTGAGGAAGGTATCTTCATCAACCAATCAAAGTACGCAAAAGAACTTCTCAAAAAGTTTGGAATGGATGGAGTAAAAGCAAATAGAACTCCAATTAGCTCCATCATCAAACTTGACAAAGATGAACTTGGCAAGCCTATTGAGGAGAAGAAATATAGAGATATGAATAGTAATTTGCTTTGTTTAACCACTAGTAGACCAGATATTATATTTGTCGTGTGTTTATGTGCATGTTTTTAATCATGTCTTAAAGAGTCTCACTTTTATGCGGTCAAAAGAATTATAAAATATCTGATTAGCACACAACATCTAGGACTTTAGTATCCAAAGAACATGCATTTTAGTTTAATTGGCTATTCCAATGTGGATTTTGCCAGTAGTTACATGGATAGGAAGAGTACCTCCAGTACCTGCCAATTCCTAGGAAATTATCTTGTTTCTTAGTTTAGCAAGAAGCAAATCAGTGGCTTTGTCCACTACGGAAGTCGAATATGTAGCAGCCGCTTGTTATTGTGCACAAGTTTTGTGGATAAAACAACAAATCAATGACTTAGGAGTGTATTTGGACAAGATTCCTATTAAGTGTGATAATACTAATGCTATCAATTTATCTAAGAATCCTATTCAATATTCTAGGAGCAAGCATATAGACATTAGACATCATTTGCTTAGACATATTGTGTTGAATTATAATATTGCTCTTAAATTTGATGCTTCAAATCATCAACTTACGAACATCTTTACAAAGGCCTTAAATGAGGAGCATTTAAATTTTATTAAACGTGAATTGGGGATGCTAGACGTGAATGAGTTTGAGAAATTGAAATAATGTATTTTTGATTAATTTTACTATGCTTATATGTTTTGCAATATTTTTATTTGTAGTGCCCACTAATCTGGGTTTTGTGTTTGCTTGTTGTTTTAAGTTAGTTTATGTTTTCTTTTTTATGATTGTCATTATATTATTGTTGCATATATCTTTTTGCAGCAAATTTTAAGCAATTGCAACAAGTTATGGCATTTTGATTGACATTCTTAGAAATTGCAGCCATTGAACCTGTGTTTGATGAATTTCAGTTGCTTTATGGCATTTTGATGGTTCTTAGTGATTTTGATGATTATGTAGCCTTTTTTAGCTTTTAGCAGCAAATTCATGTTATTTTAGTTGAATTATGCATATTAACAGCAACTTTGTATGCTTAACATGAACTTTGCATGTTGACAGCATTTTCATTCCCTCAAAACCTCCCTTTGAACATAAACTTTTTTATTGCTTTTAAACAAAGGGGTAGTAGAAGTACAAATTTGTTAAAAATGATATTTTAAACTTGTTAGTACTTGTTGAGGAGGGATTTATCAAAAGAGTCCACACCATTTATGTAATACTCTAGCTACGTTTTGCATGATTCTCTGAATATTTCTCTGCTTCTCATCTGTTTGTAATATCTGAGTATGATTTCTAACTCTGCTCTGCTCTGCTTTGATTTAAATTAATATACTCTGTTTATGATGTCTTTAGACTATAAGATTTGATCAGGATGTTATGTTTGATTTATGGATTAGGTCTTGGTTCCTTTTGATTTGGTCTCGATTCCTTTTGATTTGGTCTCAATTTTCTTCTGTTTGTATTAGGTCTCGATTCTTTAGGATTAGGTCATGACTGTTTTGAACTTGGTCTCGAACCGCTTTTTTTAGCAATGAACAGTAATTGGGCCTTTACAAATTAAAATTCTTATAAGATAAAATTCTTCTAAACCCGTGAAATGAGTTTTTCATATTTTCTTCTCCATTTCTTAACCTATCAACCTCCAAATCATTTTATTGATTTCTATAGCATTAATACTCAAAATTAATGCATTAATATCATAAATTAGCACTTCAAGTGGCGTCAGCAACCTTTTTCCAAGCTTCTCTTTTAAGAAAACCTTTTGAGAAGAATTAAGGTAAATTCTTCAAAACTCATATTTTGATATGGATTGAGGTTTTAGGTTGTTAGATAAGTTATTTATGACTTGTGGGTAGTAAGTATGAGCATTTATGGCTATTGATTATGGATTATTAAAGAATTAGGGCAAAGTGATGAATAGTATTATGAATAGTAATTTTTTCCCTAAGAATTTATCTTTTTCAAAGAATGATTATTATGAGTATTATGAGAATGGAAATGATCTCTTTAGACTTTAAAGAGTCTTTAAATGTGAGAATTTGATATATATTATATTGGACAAGGAAACCCTAAGTGTTGTTTTGTTAATTGTGTTAGGTTTGGGCTCTTGTTTGATTTTGGTAGAAAGGAGTTGGGCTTGTGCTGTGAATTTGTTTTGGACTCTATTTCCTTAGAGGTGAGTTATGAATATACATTTTAGGGATAAGCTTGATTTTTAAAAAAGCTTATCCAATTATATTCGATATAAATATATATAATTAATATTCTTGAAAATCATTATGTCTTGAGTACATTTATAAATGTATGCCCCTTATGATTTATTTTAGTAATTATATTTACAAATGATATATTCTGTTATAAGATCTTTGAGAATCTTTTTCTATTATTGTATTTATGAATACATCTCTGAGTCTAAGTATCTAACAATATCATAATGCCTTACCTATGAGGAATATATCATGGGACTGTGTGCACCAGTGACTCAACTGATAAAGTCAAATTATCAGGGTCCTACCTAGAGGGGACAAAGTTTCTCTAGGCATGTGTCAAAGCAAGTACATGTACTATGTATGGAGATCATATGATTCATGTTCTGTATGGACACCATTAGGCTCCTGTTTAGTATTTCTTAGTGTTTTGATATATATATATATATATATACTCTAAACTTCGTATTCTGAGCTTGTTTAAGATGATTCTGTTATGCCATACGATATAGGCATACTCTGAACTCCGTATTCTGAGTTTGTTTAAGATGATTCTGTATTATGAGCTTGTTAAGCTAACTCTAATTTTTTGTATAAACCATATGGGTTATTGTTATATCTTTCTATGGATATTTCTTTTGAATCCTTATTCTGATTTTGAACCTTAGGTATATTATGTTCATAATTCATTGAGTTGAAGGCTCACCCTCCTTCTGTTGTGGATTTATGGTGCTAGATTGGTCGGTCCAGAGACTGAGGATAGAGCTTCTTGACTTCTTTCCTCCAAGAAGCTATTTGAAAGTATAGATTATGTTCATTTTAGATATCTTTGTTATTATTTTTGAGATGTAATCCTCTTAGAGCTCTATAATAATTGAATGGCATGTAATTATTTTTTTGGCTTATCACTTGTTCATTTTGGATAGAGGACTTCATTTGCCTTTGATCCATGGTGAACAAATTGATTATATTTTTGGATAGTTATATCAGGATGATATTTAGATTGATGTTTGGTTATGATTTGATATTGTATATGGATATAGATGTGTATGTTATTGCCACAGTGTCACGACACGGTTTCCAGGACCGCGACGGTCCTAGAGCACGGGAGATGCCAATGGCGACCGACACTAATAGAACCAGTATCACATACATCATCTATAAACCACAATATAATATTCATTTTAGTTAGTTACCATTCATTATGATATTCTGTCATTCATTCTGTAATTTACTGCAATTGGCTATAACAGTTATATATCATATCACATAATCATCATATAACTCAAATATACCATTAAGCATCATATATACATGTTCATCTCCTAGCTAACCTATACATACCCCATGGAGCAGCTAGATAATGAACACCAAAAATAATAATATAGAATAAAATATATACATCAGAAACTATAGCAGAAATCCACAGAAAGACAAACGTCGGGATTCTACAACCTATTCCTCTCCTGAAATGGGTAAACAAATAAACGGTGAGTATAGATGATACTCAGTGAATCTACATGCATCATCAAAGAAATATAGGCTGAATCAATGATATACACATGTTAAGGAATAATGGTATAGTGTCAATCATGTAAGTTTACAGAATCAGTATCGGATATCAATAGGAATAATAATGGTCATATCAAGTCAAGGAATCATATGGTAAGACAGACAGAGGGCCATTAAACACGTAGACTATGTGTAATCATACAGTCGATCATATATCAAGTAAGCATAAGACTGATCAGGTCCTATGGTCGGGACCAATAACCCTTCCCAGCTAGGACATCAATATCAATGTGCACATTGCCGACAGTATGTATCCACTACCATGTCGGAGCGGCAGCTCTGTCAAACCACATTTAGGTCAATAGAAATGGATAACATGTCAATAGACACCATTATACAATAATGGTATCATCACTGTCAATATAATCAATATCTTTCAAATCAAATAGTATATGAATCAATGGTATAGCAGAATACAATATATAAGCAAGGATAAAGGTTATGGTAAACAACAAAGGTATTGAACAAAAGTTGATTCGGCAAGGAAAATCGGCGGGTCAATTGGCATGCCAACGTCGCTGGCGACAATGGTATTCAATTGGTAGGCCTATGGAATATAAACCAATAGGCTAATGGAAAATGAACTAGGCATTTCATCAAACACATGGTGGGCATACAATGGCAAGCCAATAGGTTAGGTTATAAACTTGACTTACCCAATTCAATCAACACAAAGCCACATTGTCAAACAAGGTATAAACATTCAAGAAACAAGATTTAACAACATCAAAATGGGATCAAATGGCATAGGAATTCAAGCAAAAATCAAAGGAAAATGGACAATGTGAATAGTACTAACCCATTCGGCCAAACATGGGGTTTTAGGGAAAGGTTCCAATCAACAATTCAATCAATTATACATGTTATTTGATGCATTATAGACTCACATAAGCTTCCAAATCACTTTGAATAGCTCAATTCCACTCAATTTCACCAAAGAGCCAATATAGGGCAACCTTGTCTAAATTTCAATTCTACATCAAATAAACCATAAATTAGTTATCCATTCACATCCAATTAGCTAATTCTAACATCAATTAACAAAACCTAACACTAAATCATAAACTCATCTCTTACAACTTCAAATTAACCAACCAAATTAGGGATTTCAACAAAATTGGATCAATTGGTGCAAATTAACACTAAACCCATCTAATTCAACCTAAATAACATCTAATTAATCAATCATACTCAACAAATAAACTTTTACCTTAAATTGGACAATTGGTCGAAATCTTCCTTTACTTTTTCCTTGAATTTCTTAGCTCCTCCAAGCAAACTAATGGAAGATAATGATAAAGTAACCAACAAACTCTAGTTTTCTATCAATTTTTCTAAAGATTTTGATGGAGAAATGAAGAAGAAATGGTGGAGAAAGGAAGCTCATATGGTTCGGCCACTCAACAAGAAAAGAAGAAGATGAAGCAAATGGCTAAATGATAAAATAAATAGAAAAAAATCCAAATGGCCATTTACAACTAACTCCTCCAACTTCCATCCATGACACTTTGGTCCAAAATATTCTGTAATTTATTCTGTCAATTCTGTTAAGATTTAGAAATCAGAGTAGGGAGTCAATAGGCTTATTTTAATTTATACTTATTTATAAAAATAGTTTCGGAGTCATTTTGTTACCCCGACCGACCACTTTCCACTATTCACCTTAAACTTCTATTTATTTACCATTATGCCACTAGTTACTTTTTCAGTGTTCCTAAATGATTTTTACTTATTTCTTTTTACCAAAATTACACATAAATTATAGTGATTTTTTACCCCCAAGTCAACTTCAGAAATTCTTCTGTTGACTGGACTGCTCATTTCTCAGCAGTGTTCCTGACACCGCCGCTTTTCGGAAAAGTATAAAGTTTGCTCTCAAACTGTGTCTCTAAAATTATTTTCTATCATTTCAAGACTAATGAACCACATACTGAGAATTAATTCATGCATAAGAGTATATAACTTTCTAGGGTATTACACACAGGATAGACTAATGTGTTCTACGGGTTTTTGGTGGAATTTCGCCTACCCATGCCCTAGGACCGTCTCATCTCTGATTTTGGTATGTGACAATTTAACTCTTGCACTTAATAGTTGTTTGTCACCATAAAAAAACAAAAAAAAAGGAGAGATTGTTAGACCTTTAGTGTCTTAACATGCTCATTTTATTTGTTTGTCTATATGCAAGAAACTTTTTTTAAAATTTCATAAATTTGATATGTAGCACTCGCTACCAAATAAGGAGCCCCTGCTACTAATGGACACATATCACACCCCAAAACCACCAGTGCAAGAGTTCTAGGGCAAGAGTAGGCATAAGGCCACCATAAACTTGTATATATATAACCTGGATCTCATACACACCATATCCAAATATACATATATATATATATATATATATATATATATATATATATATATCATCATCATATACAATCATTCTTAAAAATCATATGATCATAATCATCATGTCAAATCTTCATATCATGATATTTTCTCTTGTTCTCTATGGATCAAAAGATACATCTAATATCAATATGGAACAAGGAAAACTCTAAAATACATGCTAATTAAGGCAGTAAAAGAATACATCCTTAATTTTAACTATGGAGCTTCTAAGAATACACTTCTCATTAGACATAAGTATATAACATAAATACAATATTTAACAAAATTACATCCAATAGTCTTCTTGTGGAGAAGAATTTAAGAAGCTCTATTTTCTTGATTAGCTCTCTCTCAATATACACTATCACCTGAAATCCACAAAAGATGAGTGAGCCTTCAACTCAATAAGATATAAACATGCAATACTTTAGGTTAAGCCAAAGATCTTGGATATCATGATCATAAATATATTTAAACATTTACATATACTTATACTTGGGCATGAAAGAATTATAAGAATAAGAATTTATAAACTTGTACTTGAAAGAACATGAGTGCTTACAACATAATAGCACTATTAAATTATATCATGTAATAGAACTGATATCATAAAAATGCATCGGTAGCCTTGATATCTTATCATGATATATATGATTGGCCGAGCATATGCCTAGAGCTCATGGCCCCTCTAGTTGGAACATTAATAAAAACCCTAGCAGCTGGGTTCTTATTGTGCACATTGGACCAATGACTTTACTCTTATCGAGAAAAGCATTCTATATATTTTCATGGGTTCGTAAAGCTTGGAATTCTTAAAAAATATATTGATCACAAGACCATCAAACATATAACATATATATATAGTTCATTTACATAAATAAGTTTCATTATGAACTTGGTTCAAAGAGAAATAACCAAGTCATTTTCCAATATATAAGTGGCTACTCATAGGAAGCAAGAAAGAGTTTATTGAATAGACTATTAAACATATATTTCATATCATGTAGAATATATATGGAGATTAAACAATATATCTCATAAGGAGCAACATGTATATGCATTATTGATACTTACCTCAAAGCAATTGTCCTAGCCAATTCACTCAAATACTTGAATAAGGAGTAGTCCTTTTTATTCTCTTGAATTTTCCTCTCCTAAACCAAAATCTCCAAGTATCCAAAATTAGTGTTTTTCCCAAACATGCTCATACAAGATAAATCCTTATGATTCTAAACATCTTTAAGAGTCCAAACATGATTTCTAACATCAATTTAATCATGTATTAGAATAATATAGAAAATTAGGATGAATAGCTACTATTCACCCAAAAATCTTTAATCCATGATTTTTTCATAAATCCATAATAAATGTCATTTAATACTCATAAACAACTTATATACATCTATTTTAGCCATGGATTAACTTAACTTGAACTTAGAAATGAGTTTTGAGTAAATACGTTGAAATCCTATAAATGGAGATTCTTGAGAAATTTGGATTCTTGAGGTTCTTTGAGGTTTGATTCTTGAATCTTATGTTATTTGAGATGTAATAAGTGTTTAAGAAGAGATTTTAATGAGTAAGTGAGTGGTTGAAGTGTATTTATGAAGAAAGAGAGAAGTTGGGGCGAAATAAATGAATCTGAAAATGAAAGAATAAGGGTCAGACTTATATAGGCTCGCATTTTCATGCCCATGAAGAGAGGCTTCACAACGCTGATGGCCATTGCTTATGTTTGGTACTAAAAACATTTTCACAGCAGTGAAAGGGTGTTTCATGCTCGTGAAGGCAAATTTGAGGAAACTTGAAATTCACACAGGAAGTTTTCTCATGGTGGTGAAAGATTCTCATGCCCGTGAAGACATGTTTCATGCCTGTGAAGAGACAGCTAAGTGCGAATCTCTCATGTTTCTCCATTCTAACTTGTCCAAACTCAACATACTCAAGCATAAACATGTCTATCACTTCAAATTTAATCATAACTCATCATGTACCATCATAAATCCATTCTAAGAGTAATTTATACTCAATATACATTCTAAAACATTTCTCATAGTCACATTTACACATGAAATCATCTAACATGCATCAAATAAAGCACAAGTAAATCTAATGCTCACATTCTCAACCATCCAACTTAAGTATCAGGTATTACATTCTCCTCGCCTTAGGAAAAATTATCCTCGAATTTTAAGAATTACCTTGCTCTTGAAACAAATGGGAGTACTTATCTGGCATGCTATGCTCACCCTCCCAAGTGCACTCTTCATGAATTAGTTCTTCCATGTGACCTTAACCATTGTTATATCCTTATTCCTGTGAAACCCTATATTTTTCTGTTGATGATATTTTAGAAATTTTATGTGCATATGTAAGCCAAATTTAAGTTATAAAATCTAAGAGATAGTTAAAGGTATAAATATGAAATATGAAGTTAATTTGGATTATTTTAAGTATAATTTATATTTATAGTGAATTAAAGCTATTTTGGTATTTTCACATTAATTATTATTAATTGGACTTTTGGAGAATTTATATAATACATAATTAAATGTTGTGGTTATAGTATAATTTAAATAGAGTTAATAATTTATTTATAAAATAAGATATTTATGTGTTAAATTAATTAAATTAGTTAAAAGGAGGATTAGTGAGCAATTAAGTATTAGAGTTTTTATTCTCTTTTGGTGATATATAAGTGTTAGTTTGTAGAGTGGTAGCCATTAAGGAAAAAAAAGTGGAGAAGAAAAAAAAAAAAAAAAGAAGGAGAAAACTAATAGCAAACTTGAGTTTATGAAATTATTGAAAGTTTCTTCCAATTTCTTAGAGTTTTCTTGGAGATAAGAGGTAATCCATTTCTTCTAATATCTTATAATTGATTTGTATATATATTATTATGATTTTGAATTATTAAAGGTTTTGGTTAGGTCTTGAGAATTTATTTATGGAGCATGATGATGAATAATAAAATAAAAATATATTTCTAGATTTTATTATTACTGGAGTTGATTTCAATTGAAATTTCAATTGATTTAATTAAAGAATACAAAAGATTTAGGGATTGTAAATTGAGAATGATAAATTAGGATTCATATAAGTTATACTGAAAATTATGATTTACATAACTTTTTATTCGAGAAATATTTTACGGTGAATTTTTGATATATTTGAGAAATAGATGTCTAATTTATGTGTATTAAATTTTAAATGATCCAACGGTTGGATAGCCTTTTATAATAGAATTTATATAGACTGTTTGGTAAGAAAATATGTTCAGGACAGCCCCAAATGTGAATTTTTTAAAGGGACAAACAAAATCGTTTTGATTTGAATTTTTTTTAGGGTTAATTACTTGATATGTTTAGTGTATTTTGAAATTTTTGTATAATTTTTGGAGCTGTGGAATATATATTTATAAGTTAAGTTTTATATACTACCAGTGTCAAGACAACTTGTTGTATAGTTAAACATAGATTGATATTTGGAGACTCAATGGATTTTAAATTTGGAGATTTTTTTACAGTTATATTTATATATATATTAGATAATTAGTGTTAAAATTTGATTTAATTTGAAGAAAAGTTATGGTACTTTGTAATATAAAATATATATATTGTTATAATAAACTTATTGGAAAGAATTTGCACTTTAAATAATATTTAAGCATGTATTTCATGTAAGTTATTAGTATTGCATTTTCATATATTAATTGTATATGTTCTTGATATTTTAGGTTATAGAATGTTGATCTATTATATATATGTTCAGGTGTTGACTTGGATAATTAGAAGATGATTAATCTTGTTGTAAGTTACATAATTTCAGGTGAGGGAATATATCAAATTCAATTAAAATAATTTAATATTTATGCGTGTGATTTTTATATGAATAAATTAATTGAATTTACTTGTAATTAGAAGTTAGGGAAGACAAGTTATATAATATTAATAATTATATAATTTATAAATTTGTTTGTAATATATGTGCAATGTGTATATGTAATAGTTGTCATTAGATTTTTGATATTAAAATTTATTTGTATCTAAATTTATGAGTTATTACTATTAATATTACTTTTATTATTTCTATATGATATTTTTATTTGGGGTGAGATAAAAACTTGAACCTCCCATGGTACCTAGATTTTTTTTGGGTTTCGACCTTATATGTTATATGTATTTGGCCTGTGAGGAATGATCTAGTATATACTACACAATGCTTATATGTTATTCGGGTTTTGAACCTTATATGTTTATGTGCCACCTTATATGTCTATGTGCCACATCTGTGTAAAAGTGTTCAGTTAGAACTCTTCCCCATTACTTGTTTTAAATAATTATTTGTGAACTTATAAGTATATAAGAAAAAAATTATTTGTATAAGTGATATATGAAATTTATATGCTCTTATGTTATATAACTTTAAAAAAAAATATTCAATAATTTATTTAAACTATTTTTGGTATTTGAATTATTATTGCTGGTTGTATATGTGCTAAGTATGCATATGTCTAAAATGTTAGGTTCCTTCCCTACCTTTATATATTTTCTCACTAAGTGCATGGTTTGCTCACTACTTCAAATTTCACTTTCTTTGCAGGTCTACGATCTTCTTTTAGTAAGGCTTTCTTCCTTTCTTCCAAAGCCAAGCCACTATCTTAAGGATAGTTATGAGTAATTTTCTTTGGTAGCGTTTTAGTTGATTTCCAAATATTAGTTGTAATGAATTTTATTTGATTTGTTATTATTGGTTAATAGTATTTAAATGATGATTTGATGGATTATAAGTAATTGATTAAGTGTTTAAATGTAATATCAAGGTTATAGCTATAGTAATTACTAGGCTTGTGAGATTATACTTCGGTCTAATTTCACGTCGGTCATGACCCCGAATTTAGGTCATGACAATTCTATAGTCTCTTGATTAATCGATCCACGATAGTGATTGGAATCTCTTTATATGTTAAATCTTGTTGAAGGTCTACTATTGGAACTTGCAGCACATGAGAAGAATCAACGATATATTTTTGAAGCATTGACACGTGGAATACCAGATGCACACTATCCAGGTTAGGTAGCAACACTAACCAATATGAGACTTCTCCAACCTTGCTCAAAATCTTGAAGGGTCCAATAAATCACGGAGATAGCTTGCCTCTCTTGCCAAATCGTAGAACTCCTTTCATAGGTGAGACCTTTAGAAACACTAGATCCCCAACTGAAAACCGAAGGTCTTTCCTCTTTAGATCTGCATAGCTCTTTTGGTGACTGAAGGTTGTCTTCAATCTCTCCCTGATGAGTGAAATCTTTTCTAACGTATATCGTACCAACTCAGGTCCTTCGATATACTTCTCTCCAATCTTATCCAAACACAAGGGAGATCTACACTTCCTGCCTGCCATATAAAGCCTCATAAGGGGACATCTGAATAGTCAAATGATAACTGTTGTTATCGGCAAACTCTATCAATGGAAAATGAGTATCCCAATTCCCTCCAAAGTATAGAATGCACATTCTCAAAATGTCTTCTAGAGTTTGAATGGTTCTCTTTAATTTCTCATTCGTCTGAGGATGAAATGTTGTACTAAAATTAAGTTGTGTACCCAAATACTCTTGCAATTTCTACCAAAATCTCGAAGTGAACAGAGTACCTCTATCTAAAATGATCGAAATTGGAATCCCATGAAGTCTCACTATCTCATCAACATATAAATGTGTATACTGAGAAGCCGTGTAGGTCTTCTTGATTGATAAAAAGTGAGTCAACTTGGTCAATCTATCCACAATGACCCAAATTGAATCATGTCCTTTCGAAGTCCTTGGTAGTCTTACCACAAAATCTATAGTTATTCTCTCCCACTTTCATTCTGGCAATGACAACTCTTACGGTAGTCCTAAAGGCTTCTGATGCTCAAACTTAACTTGTTGACAAGTCAAACACTTAGCCACAGACTCTGTAACATCCTTTGTCATTCCACTCCACCAATAAGAACTCTTGATATCGTGATACATCTTTGTTGCACCTGGATGCACATTGTAATTAGAATGATGGGCTTTCTTGAGAATCACATCTCTCAATCTGTCCACCATTGAAACACATAATCTATTGTCTAATCCGAGTATGTCATCAATTATACCAAAGCCTGGAGCTCTCTCTATTCCCACATTATCTTTCAACTTCACCAACTTAGAATCTTTATCTTGTGCTTCTCTAATCTGATCAATAAGTATTGGCTTGACTTGAAAATGGGCTAAAAGTACATCTGATTTTGATAAATCAATTCCAATCCCCATGTCTTGCAAACTCTACATCTCTCTCACTATAGATCTTCTATTAACTTGGATATGGGCCAAACTCCCCAAAGATTTCCTGCTCAAAGCATCCGCTACCATATTAGCCTTTCATGGATAGTATAAAATCTCACAATCATAATCTTTTAATAACTCCATCCATCTCCTCTGTCTGAGATTGAGATCCTTTTGTTGAAAGATATACTTCAAATTCTTATGATGAAGATCTCACACTTCTCCCTATACATGTAGTGTCTCTATATCTTTAAGGCAAATACGACTGCTGCCATCTCAAGATCATGCGTATGGTAATTCACCTCATGCTTCCTCAACTACCTAGATGCATAAGCTATTACATTACTATGTTGCATAATCACACATCCAAGTCCCACTCTTGATGCATCACAGTATATCACATATCCTCCTTCACCTAATGGCAAAGCTAAAACAAGTATCGTGGTGAGACAAGTCTTTAGCTTGTGGAAACTCCCTTCATATACATCTGTCCATTGGAATTTCACTTACTTCTGAGTAAACTTATTCAAAGGTGCAGCAATCTTGGAAAATTCTTGCACAAACCTCCTATAATAGCCTACCAAACTAAAGAAATTTCTAACCTTTGAAACATTCGTGGGTCTAGGCTAATTAAGAATCGCATCCACTTTCTCCGGATCAACTTTAAGCCGTTATTTGCTCACCACATGCCTAAGTAAACAAATGATATTGAGCCAAATTCACACTTAGATAACTTGGCAAACAACAAGTTCTCCCTCAAGGTCTGTAACACAATCCGAAGATGTTCCTTATGCTCTTCCTTACTCTTAGAATACACAAGAATATCATCGATAAATACAATGACAAACTTGTCTAGAAATGGCCTGAACACTCTATTCAATAGATCTATGAAAGCATCTAGTGCCTTAGTCAACCCAAATGGCAACACTAGAAACTTATAGTGTCCATACCTGGATCGAAAAACTGTCTTCGATACATCCTCATTCTGAATCCTCAATTGATAATAGTCAGACCTCAAGTCTATCTTGGATAAATGACTAGTACCCTGCAATTGATCAAACAAGTCATATATCCTTGGCAAGGGATATTTCTTCCTGATGGTAATCTTGTTGAGCTTCCCATAGTCAATACACAATCTTATAAAGCCATTTTTCTTCTTCACAAATAGTACTGATGCACCCTATGGCGAACTACTAAGTCTGATAAATCCTTTATCAGGCATGTCTTGCAACTGGACTTTCAACTCCTTCAACTCAATTGATGTCATATGGTATGGAGGAATAGATATTGAACTGGTGCTAGTATCAACTCAATGCTGAACTCTATCTCTTTATCTGATGGTAACCCTGGTAAATCTTCAGGAAATACATCTAGAAACTCATTAAAAACTGGAATCTACCCTATGTCTTTCACTTCCTTCTAAGTATCTCAACATAAGCCAAATACCCTTCGAAACCCTTCCTCAACAATCTCCTCGCCCCTATGGTAGATATTACATTATACGGTACTTTGCTTCTCTCCCCTTGGAACTCAAACTCCTCACCTAAAGATGGTTTGAAAACAATCTTCTTCCCATTACAATCTATGGTGGCATAATGCTTGCATAACTAATCCATGCCCAAAATCACATCAAATTCCAACACAGATAATTCAATCGGGTCCACATTCAAACTCTTACCACTTATGCTAACCAAACATGAAGGATAAAAGTTCTTAACTTCAATCGCTTTCTCTAAAGGAGTAAAAACAACCAATACATTCTCAAGCAATTTACATGGCACATGCAACTTCTTAGCAAAATAAAACGATACAAAAGAATACGTAGCACTCTAGCATTCAAAGCTTGAATTGGAAGAATACTTATAACAACCGTGTTGGATTTCTGAGCCTTATGTTGTGCTAGAGAAAAAACTCTCCATCTATCTCTACCCATAGGTGCCATCCCTGAAGCTTGTGCCATATGTTGACCTAATCCTCTGCCAGCCTCTGGAGTCCTAACCAAAACACCTCGGCCTAAGCCTAGTTGTTGGTCAAAACTCTTCTCCCTATCTATCTGAACTGTAGTCTGAGAAGTCTGGGGTCTAGCTCCAAAAAATGGTTGTGTACAATTCTTAAGTAAATGACCATATTGTCCACATCCATAACATGCCCCTAACCCAAAGTAATAAGTTCCCTTATGGAGCTTACCACACATAGGACATAAAGGATTATTAGTCCTAGATGGTGCATAACTGGTTGTAACATAACTCATTTGAGGAGCTGGTCTGAGGGTGTTATGAATATGCTATGATCTCCCTAAAGGTCCTTTGTACCCACTTTGAGGATCTGACTGATGAGTTACTCCTATGCTCTTCACCCACTTTTCTGTTTAGATGAACTGCCCATCTCTGCTTTCTTCTTCTCTTCTCTCTCAGATCTGACCTCTATCTCCCTATTCTCAATTACTATAGCTTTATCCACAAGCTTAAAGTAGGAATCAAACTCAAGTGCAGCTAGAAATTTGAACAAAGGGGCTATCAATCCTTTATGGAATCTCTGAATCTGTGTTGTTTCTATAGGCATTAAAGTTGGAGCAAACTTACTCAATTGGCTGAACTTTCATGCATATTCTGAAACACTCATGCCAAAAGTCTGAACTAGCCTCTCAAATTCAGTGGATTTGGCTTCCCTTTCACACTCCGGAAGGAACTCGCTCATTACCAAATCCTTGAACTACTCCCATGACAATTCCTTATTTCCTCTGAGCAAACCATAAATACTTTTTTTATACCATTCTTTAGCCTTTCCCTTCATCTAACAGCTAACAAACTCGATGGCTCTGCTGTTGTCACGACCCATCCTGGGAGTCATGACGGTCTTAAGATACGGGTGGTGCATAAGCGACCAGTACCATGTAGAACCCAATAGACTATCTATATGGCATGCAACAAACAAAATACAACTTAAATAAATATAAAAATGCTGAGAAAAATTTGACAGCATTTCCCCTAAAATAGGACTATGCCCAAAAATCAAATCAAA
>CANXYC010994610.1:0-52649 GCA_948193065.1 Aleurites moluccanus | reverse complement strand
TTTTTTTTTCATTCCTGTTTTTTGTTTTCTCTCTCTTTATATATATATATATATATATATATATATATATATATATATATATATATATATATATATATATGTTTTTTTCATATTATTTGAAAAAACAATTTTTCAGTAAACAAGATTTTTCTTGCAGGTACTTCCACCATTATGTGCAGAACTTAGGAATATGGTGATGCAACCTATGATTCTTCCGATGGTTCTCACGATAGCAGAGTCTCAGGTAGTGGTTCTCTCATCATTGTTATTACAGGTCAATGGTTGGCTTGTTTGTATAGTTTGTTCTACCTATTTCCAATAGAATTTAGTTTCTCTTGGTGGTTGACAAGTTCTATTAAGTGGCAAGGTTAAACGTTTCAGATAATGTCCCTCAAGCAGATGTATTTTGTCTTGAAATGTTCCGTTTCGTATAATATTTCATAGCTTACTACAGCTACTTCCTGACTTCATCTGCAATCTGGTTAATTTTTTCATGGCAACTATGTTGTCATTCATAACTTGGTATAGCTTGCACGTTACTGTGTCTATTTTTTATCATCTTATCTGTGCGATTAATAATAACAACATGAACATATTCTTAGTAAATGCTAGAAGTTCCTCGATCAATCTCTAAATTTCTAGTTTTACTGTAATTTCCTGTCCATCTATGTATGTGCAAATGTATATATTTACTTCCGCCTATCATGAAAATGCATTAATGTCTTATAATTGGAAAAACTCTTTGATTTTTCAATTTCTGTTGTAGGATAAAAATGATTTTGAGCTGTCAACACTTCCAGCTCTTATTCCTGTCCTTAGCACCGCTGCAGGTGAGACACTACTGCTGCTTGTGAAGCGTGCTGAACTCATTATCAGCAAGGTAACTAAAAAATGTGATGCAATTGTTATGCATGAATAGATTGAAGGAGTTGTTGAATTGAGTGTTAAAATTGCTTCCAGTGTTAAGTTTTCAGTTTGATTTCTTAGTTCAGAAAATAAAATTGTTTTGTCATCAATTTTATAGGTTTTGATGCATGTAACAAATATTGGTGGGTAAATTGGAATGTATTAGTGCATCAATATGTTGCTGTATTGCTCAAGCTGGGTGCCAATGAATAGCATTGAATTCATTAGACCCCATCATGTGATCTTAGTTCTTAGAAATCTATCATCATACTTCATATTTTGGTTCTTTTAATGACAAAAAAATCAAAGGAAAGGAGATCACATCATGGGTTTTATTTAATGTTTCAAGTATTATAGTTTTTAGTGTTCATTCACTTTCTATCCCATTTGTGATTTAATGTCCATCACTTTGTGTATTGGTAAAAGTTTTGAACTTGCAACCTCAAGATTCAATCCAAAGTTTTCATAGCAGTAATTACATTTGAAGATGCAGAGGAAGTTTTTTTTCAAATTCCCTATTGGGAACTTAATTAGGTAGGATGATAATTTGGCAATGACCTTTTGTGTAGTTTTATCATTTTTGTAACATTTTGGAAAAGCTTTTTTTTTATCCCTTTGTTTTGTTCTTTTTTTTTTTTTTTTTTTTTGGCTGGCAACACCAGTTATTCTTTGTTTTTTCTTTTCTTTTCTTTTTCTTTTTTATGTTTGTGATTGGGGCCTAGTCTTTGTTAGTAATAAACCTTATAATTAATAAAATCATGAAGTCAATTGCTTTTTTGTCCAGTAGCATATCCATCTTGTAAATGCAAGGGAATTTAGGATACCAATCTTGGCTTCAAGCCTGAGCAGTTGGCATGGAACACAGGGGCTATCTCAATGGCTGAAATAAAAAATTAAATATAATTGTGTAAAGCTTCTTATGCCAACAAATTTCAAGAAAAGTTCTGAATGCTGTATTTACAAAGTTTTCACAAAACCTCTTATTTTAGAATTCAAAAAATCGTGATTCTAATTTCCTGTTACTTTACTAGATGTAGACATTCTTATTTTGATACCATATAACTTAAACTAAGGAGACATTGGTCATAGTACAAATTTTGGGGCTTGCAGCCATAAGATTGTGGGCATAGTCTTGAGAGCAGCTTCAGGCAAAAATTCTGGTTCTACATTTTCGTCCCTAGGACCCTTAATTGGATTTTGGAGGACATTGTGCCTTTTTACTCACTCTTCTTAAGCTAAAAGGTTCTACACCCCCTAGGTCACTGGGTATTAAAATTTTTTTATTCTTTCAAATTGTGAAAATGTAGACTCCATTAATTTCTCCTCTATAAAGGAGAATCTTGATGTTATTGCGATATATCAATGATATTGGCTGGCTCATGTATCTATTTCCCTTGTTTTATATGTGTCTGTCTTGGCTGAATCACCTGTTTGAGTATTAAATCAAAATTGCATCTTTGTTTTGTCCCTTACTCCTTGTGTTTTCGGCCCCTCCTCTCCTTGATAGCATTCATACACATGTTTGCTGCAATGATTCATATTATACTCCTTGCTAACATTGTCTGTTATGTAATTGTTGTAGACTAGTCAGGAGAGCTTAGTATCCCATGTCCTCCCTATGCTCGTTCAAGCTTATGATGATACTGATCCACGTATTCAAGAGGAAGTCCTGAAAAAGTCTACATCTCTTGCTAAGCAACTTGATGTTCAGGTGACTGCCATTTGTATGAATTTATGTGCATGCATGTGTGTACACAGAGAATGTTATATATTCATGTATGTCTATGTTCATTTTCACATGCATATATTCATTTTCATGAGCTGATGGTTACATGGAGCATTTTGCACTGGGATTCTGTTGTAAATAATTCCAATTAAACATGTGTTGATGGGAGGTAAACTGTAGCATTTTGCCTTGTATTTGCACAATTATTATTATTATATTTCTTTTCTAGCTGTTGTGCATGCATTGCTGGGTGTTTAGTCACTCGCCATTAGAAAAATTTCTAAAAAAAAATTAAAAAGGCACTGTAAATAGGTCTACATTTTCTTCTTCTTGGTGGGGATGTGTCAAAATGTATTTTCTATATTATCTTATTATTCTTTTTTTATTATTATTATTTCTTGCAGCTTGTCAAACAATCAATTTTGCCTCGTGTTCATGGCTTAGCACTTAAAACGACTGCTGCTGCGGTATGCTTGTTCCTTTTTTTTTGCTTCCCATTTTTATTCAAGTTTTATCCGTTTGTCCTTCCTATTAATGTAGTGGACTTTATCAAAGTTGGAAATTGTTAATACGAGTACCTAAAGAGCAAAGGTGTACTGTTGAACTATTTTTCTGAAGAGAAATCTATAATGGATCCATTCCTTTCCACTGAGGTGCAGGGGTTAACCTGAAGTTAATAATTTTTTACTATTGTCAGGTAAGAGTCAACGCTCTGATATGCCTTGGGGATCTTGTTCACACACTTGATAAACGTTCTGTTCTGGAAATCTTGCAAACAATTCAACGTTGTACAGCTGTTGACCGCTCTGCTCCCACCCTTATGTGTACCCTTGGGGTTGCAAATTCAATTCTCAAGCAGGTAACAGTTTCTAGTGACACTTGCACTGTAACTGCTTCATTAGTTTTCCTTCATTTGTGGCCTGTAGAAGAATCTCACAGTCGTCATGCTGATTGATTCTTATCAGTATGGAGTAGAATTTGTGGCAGAGCATGTCCTTCCTCTACTTACACCTCTTCTCACTGCCCAACAATTAAATGTCCAGCAGTTTGCCAAATATATGCTCTTTGTGAAGGATATCCTCAGGTACTACGATAATGCATTGCAATGTAGACCTCCATAACTTATTTCCTGTCTATCTAAATCCATACATTATTTCCTGTCTATCTATATCCTTGCATTATTTCCTTCCATCTATATCCGTACACTTGTTAAATCACTGCTCATTGTTTTATTATGTTAATGATTTCTTTAATATTTGTAAGATCTATAATTCCGCAAGTCTGTTTGCACATGCATATGTTAGTGAAATTGTCTCTTTGTTTTGTTATTTTCCTAAAATGTTTTGGCTTGTTATAGGATGATAGAAGAAAAAAGAGGTGTTGTAGTAACTGATTCTAGAGTTCCAGAGGTAAAGCCAACACCTTTTCCCAATGGGCTCTCATCTCAAGCCTCGAGCAAAACAAGTGGAACTGTTGCTCCTGCATCAAAGAGTAGTAGTCCTTCATGGGATGAAGATTGGGGTCCCGTTTCAAAAGGACCTACTGCTAAAAACCTGCCTTCTACAAGCAAGCCTTTGTCTACTTCCTCTGTTTCAAGTAATCAGCCAATTCAAATACCGTTTTTGCAATCAGAATCTCCCTCGATTTCTGCTGTGCCTGGCCAGCAAACAGCTGCATCATGCCCTCCAGTTGACATAGAATGGCCTCCTCGGGCATCTTCAGGTGTAACCCCTCAGTTAGGCAATGTTGAGAAGCAAGTAAACAGCGGAACATCATCCTCTTCAAGTTTTGATGATCTAGATCCTTTTGTTAATTGGCCTCCAAGACCCAATGGTACATCCAATGCATCGGGAATTTCTAATAATGGCTCTATGGGATTACTGGCAAACAATTACAGTACCAGTTTGAACACAAGCACACTTAACAATATGAACTTCCAAACTAATGGAAATAACAGCTGGTCTTTCAACAGCCAAACTTCATTTGAGCCATTGAAACCAAACCAAGGAACTTCCACATTGAATACGGGTAGTTTGAATAGAAGTCTTAATCCCCAGAATTCTCTTGGTTTCTTGAAACAGAATCAAGGTACGTCTACTTTGGGTTCTTATAATGATAAGAAATCATCAGATCTCGGATCTATATTTGGTTCCGGCACCAATGGACAACCTGCACCTAAACTTGCTCCACCGCCATCTACTGCTGTGGGTAGAGGAAGAGGAAGAGGGGGCACTTCCGCCTCAAAGTCTAACAATTCCAAACCAGTGTCTGGACAGCCACCTCTTTTGGACTTACTGTAATTCCATACGAAGAGGAAGGAGAGATTCAGGATGTGCACATTTGAAGTAGCCATTCCATGCACAGAGGCAGTTTGATTATTTAAAAGGATGGATATATATTCATCGCTGGCACATAATTGTGGCGACCATATCGTATGGAATGTTGTGTCGAGTAATTTTTTTGAATGTATTTTATCCGATTGATCTTAAGAGGGTTCTTTCTTTCTCATTCCTATTTTTTCCCCTTATTTTTTTTGTCTTTTTTTTTTTCCTTTTAATATAATGTTTTATTATACTGTTTAGTTGGATGAGGCAAACATTTTGCTGTTGGTAAATAGTTTTGGCTGGTAAGTGTATTCTTCAAAACAAAGTCCTGTTCCAGCACCTGGCTTAGAAAATATTAAAATGAAATATTTGTCATGTAAAAATATTTGAGGTTTACTAAATGTATACCAATGTCCGATGATACAAGAAGTCAGCCTTCTGATTCCCTTGCCCTATCCAAATTAAAAAAAAAAATCACAATTTTGTTTTTTATAGATGATTTAAAATGATGTTCATGTTCAGAGTTTTAAGTGTATCAATAATGTAGCTCATAAAATGACAGCCTTAGAATTTGTATAATCAAAGTGTCGTCGTGTTTGTTTAGAAAATTTGATTTTATCGTTACATGGAGTTAAATATTTGTGTATTTTTTCTACTTTCAGGAAAATATTTGTATATTTTTTCTATACTTATCTTATTGCTAATTTTAGATTGCTGTAAGGACTTGGTTATGCCTTTTCAACTGGACACGAAGTTGAGCCTCCTTTTTTTTTTTTTTTACTTCAATTTAGATAAATAAATATTCGATTTTTAAGGGAAAGTTACTTGAATTTCCTGCAGGAAAGAGTGAAATCACGTTTTTCGAAATCTAAAATCACAAAATTGGCAGTAGTAACAGCCTCATAGAAACATTTCACCAGTGGGCTCAAAACGTAAAAACTTTTCTTGATGTTCACAAAAAGATCATCCGAGGTTGGAGACAGGTAGTAAAGACATGTCCTATGTGATTGCCTGTTTGATTATATGTTCAATCTTTTTCGTCTACCTGTTTAATTATAGGTTCAATTCCTCGTCTACATTTCGTTACACATGATATTTAAATATTAACTTTGCTGTTTAAATTGGACTATGCAGGTTGAAATTAAGAACTGGTTAATTATTGTTATCTTATAGGATAAGACAGTGACTAATATATCTAATAGTCTTTTTGTTTTTTTTTTAAAAAAAAAAAAGAAAGAAAAGAAATAGAAGAAAAAACTTTGATATACTTTTGTGTATGTCTAACTGTATCCAACATGCTTAGGAATTCAGACCATATATAGAACTTGGTGGAAGACTGGTACAAGTTTGTTACTTGCAATTGCAAAACAATTAGAAATGAAACTGGTCAGATTTCTTGGGATATAGGGCCCGGTATCAGATTTTATATTTCTTGCCTGTGACAATTCTCCTCTCTCAATACTAGAAAAAGAAAGAAAGAAAGAAATGCAAAAAATAATTAATAATTTTCCCCTACACCAAAAATTTGAAGATGAAAAATACACCTTACCATATCTTCTTTGAAGATAGAATTCTGTGTCTACCACATATTCTTATATTTCTGAACTTTAAAAACTAAATTCATATTTTTAATTAATTATCAATCTCACTAATCCTAATTAACTTCCTAATCACTACTCATTCTGTTCTTCATTTTGCTTTACTTGTAAAGCGGGCCTGCTCAATAGGTGTTGAAGAGCCATCATTTTATTAGATTGCTGACCAATAACACTAGTTGTTGATGGATTTTGAGATAAAATAATTTCATATCCATCATAATATGAGTCCATTCCTTCAGCCAAAACTTGCCAAACTAAGCCACCACCAATTGTTCCTCCAACTTTAGCAAAACTATATATATTTTTATAGATTGAGCTCAAGAATAAATCTCTAGCATTTGTGCTGTATCCTGAATCTTTCTTTGATTTTCCAAATTCAGAGAAAACCAATGGCTTTCTTAATACAGTCCTTGAATCTATCCAGTGACTTGTCATCCATCTTTTCAGGAATGCCATTTGAGCATCATCATTCTGTCCTGATAACCTGTAATTAACAATAACACACCCCATATTAATTAAAATAATTAAAGTATTTCCCATTTAATTAAGAATTATATGTTTACTTAAGGTGAAGTTAAGGGGCTCATTTTGTACTTTATTTGGAGATATTATTCAATATATTCATTTTTTATTTATATCGAGTATACTCAATAATTTCTTATTCAAAATACTTTGATTAATGGTAGACTATTATTAATTTAGGCGTAAGAGAGTTTTTGTTAGGTACTCTATGTAGATCCGTTTACCTTTTATCATTTTGACTTATCAAAATTTGAATTCTTAACTTTCTGTATTATAAGATAAACACTCAATTATTAAATTATTTTTTTTTACAAGTTTTACTAGTTAAGAGAAATCATAAGTGCCGTATTAGACTAATTATTAACTATGGACATTTTAATTAAATTTAAAATTTGTTACTTACCATATATCAGGGTAAGCATGTATTGTCGCAAAATCAATCTCTTTGATGAGATTGTTACTAATAAAATCTGTGCCAACTTGGTAGCCAGGATTGTATTGCTTTCTGCTAGGAATTGAATCCCCATAGAAACCTTCCATCCCTATTTCCAACAAATGGTTGTTTTCAATAGACTTAACATAAGCTGCCATCTCCTGAACCCATCCCTGTCATATTTAACACACAACATTACTATAGAAAATTCTTCATATTTTTCATTAAAAATTTCCTCAGAACAATTACTCCTCCTTATATAGTTTCATGGGCATTAATAAATAGTCTTTACATTTATGATTTTTCCTGAGTAGTCTACTTGGCAGCGTGGTTCATTCATCAATTCCCATGCCATGATTGTTGGTTCATTCTTGTAAGCAACTGTTGTAATTGTGTTGATTCTTGTTAACACTTTCTGCGGCAAGAAGCACAAATATTAGTCTTACCATGGAAAGTAAGCAGTTTCGAGTTCGAGTCACCCATCTTCCATTGATGTAGCATAAAAAAGGGAAAATTGAATTGATAATATTTATTAGTTAGTTAATTTGCAGTACTTATTACCTTGACATGATTCTTGTAGTATCCCTTCACCACTGCATTAGTATAAAAATCATCATCATTATTAATGGGGACACCAGCATCTCTAGCCCACCTCACATACTGTGCTCTTCCTCCAAAGTCTTTATAATTGTTGCTTAAACTCAATATTAATCGGATTCCATACTTCTTTGCCTCAGCAATCACAAAGTCAAGTGCCTGAGATGCAATTTCTTTAAATGGTTACTATTTTTTTTATTTATTTATTAATTTAAATCCAACTAATACTTAAATTCAAAAATTTTCAAAATAAGGTGTTCATGAAACCAGATCAATCATTAAACCAATCTGTTAACTAATTACTGATCTGACTCGATAAAAAATCAGTAAAAAATATAAAAAATCTATACTGAAGTATAAAATTTAAAAATAAAATCAGACTAAACCAAATCGATTATTGCAACTGGTTAATTCCCCACTTAGTCGGTCCAGTTGAATTTTCAAAACACTGTTTAGAATAATTTCATGGCACTATAATGAAGAAGAAGAATAAATTAAGAAGGAAACCTGAAAAACAGGTTCACTATAAGCACCAGGGGATATCTGAAGAGCTTGATCACCTCCATCACTAAATGCCCATGTTCTACACACAGTAAGGCCAGCAGAAGCAGCCTCACCTAACACATTTGATATTTTATACCTTTGGTTTGGCTCAATTGCTACATTCATCATCCAATACGAGTTGAAACCATTGAAAAGAAATGGAGAATCATTTAATACAAATTGGGTTTTTCTAGCTTGAATAAATAATATTCTTGAATTAGGTGTAACAAGAACTCTTGCTTCACAATTAGCTAAGGCTAAAATCAAAATAAACCCACAATAAGTAATTTTTAGGCCTCCCATAATATTATATATTGTGTTCTTGAAAGATTAATATTCGGTTAATAGATGATGAATGTTTTTAAGAAAAGGAGATTGGACTTATGGGTATGTTATATAAGTTTGGTTGTGTTAATTTTTACCTATTTATAGAAGTTTATAAAGAGAGAAATATGGATCTAGTGGATGAATTTGAGCAATGTTTCAGAAGAAATATGGTTATTAAATTATGAGATTAAGTTTTGGTTAGTGTTAGTTGAAGAGAACATGCAAGTGGTTAGGATTTTTTATGAGATCTAACAGAAATTCCTTAGGATATATCAGAAAAATACCTGAAATTGATGTTTTAATAAAATGGCTGATGACTATTACAAGTGGGTTTGTTTCAGGATATGGACCCCACTTACTAGTTCTCAACTGAAATATAATGAACCTACCTGCCCATAGCTTCAATCTAGGAAAGCAATGACACTGACACGATACAAGGACACGGACACAGAGACATAACGAGACGACATTTTTTAAAGATACAAAACTCAGCATGTAGGACACGTAAGAACACGAAACATAACATTATATTTCTAATATCATATAAATTTTGAAATGTCAAGTAATGAAAAATCAAGAGCTTAAAAACTTGAAACCATTTTAGTACGAAGAATGAAAGTTATCGTGTTATTAATCAAACATTTATTTTTTTATTTATTTCTGTATATGTGTCTTACACAAGTTTGTAATCCTGTGATTATATTAAATACCAACTATTTGGAATACTAATTAAAGAGATTATTTTGAAGATATTGACTCTCTCAATATTATTTTTTAATATTGTTTATTATATTTATAAGATTTGAACTCGAAATTATTAATTAAGCGATCAGAATATCTACCATCCAGATTAATCAAGTATTGATTGACACAAATGTCTTTTATGTGTTCCTAATATCTCTATTTAAAAAAAAAAAATTATAAAATTATGACAGGTCACGTAATATGTGTCATACAAGCTTTAAAGTCACATTGAGTATGTTCAAAATTCATAAAATTTATTTAAATTCACGGAATTAGAAATTATAAAATGTGAAATAAATGAAATTAATAAATTCAATTGTTTGGTATTAAAATAATATTATTGGATTTATTATTTACATTCTTATATATTCATGTTTGGTTAAACAATTAAATTTTATGGATTTTTAAAGTAAATTACTAACTTCCCTATATTTTTTATACACCTTCCATTAAATTTTTGATGATATGGAAAAATTAATAAGTTTAATTACTTTCGCTACTGGAGTTAATCAAATATATGGTAATATCCTTTTATCTATTTTTAATATCTCATTTTGAACTAAAATTCAAGTTATTCATAATTAGTTCAATGAGAATTTACTAGAAAATGTAGGCCTAAATCTTGAATTTTTTAACATTGGTGAAAATAATTTTTTTTTGGTTAATCCCAAGTACTTTATTCATTACTTCTCAATTGAAAATAATTAATCTTGGTTAGAGTAATTTTGTTGGTCAAGTTTTATTGACTATAGAAAATTTGATAAACCTATAAAGAATAAGATTTCATGAAAATAATTTGCGAAGTAATGTAAATAATGATTTGAATTTTATAACCTCTCTTAAAATTTGTTTCAAGTTGAAAATAGTTAAAATATCAATTATTATAGTAAAGGGTAGTTTTATAATATTAAATAATTAATGAATTTTCTCAAATAAATAAAAGATAAATTTTATATTTGAAAATCTTAAAAAAAATGAAAGATTTGGGCTAATGATGGAATTCACAAATTCCATGAATTTTAGTTTTTTTTTTTTTTTTTAATCAAACGATAGATTTTAACATAATTTATGGATTTTATGAAACCCTCCGTCTATATATTTCGTCAATCAAAACAAGGTCTAAGTGTATTCGCATATCTTGTGTTTTGACATGTTAAGATTAATTATATTTATTATTTTTGAACTTAACTTTTATTTCATCATTACTCATATACAATATATAAGGTTCAAAACATGAATAATATATAAGTATTGTAGAGTATATATCAGATCATTTCCCACAGGCCAAATACATATAACATATAAAATCGAAACTCAAAAGAAATTCAGACATCATGGAGATTCAAATCTTCATCTCACCCTAAATAAAAATATCATATAGAAAATAATAAAAATAATAATAATAGTAATGACTCATAAATTTAGATGCAAATAAATTTTAATATAAAAAATTCAATGACAATCATTATATATACACATTATATAAATATTGTAAATAAATTTATAAATCATATAATTATTAATATTATGTAGCTTGCCATTCCTAACTTCTAATTACAAGCAAATTCAATTAATTTATTCATATAATAGTCACACACATAAATATTAAATTATTTTAATTGAACTTTATATATTTCTTCATCTGAAATCATATAACTTGTAATAAGATTTATCAATCTTCTAATTACCCAAGTCAACACCTAAACATATATATAATAAATCAATATTCTATAACCTAAAATATCAAGAAAATATACAATTAACATATAATAATGCAATACTAATAACTTATATGAAATATATGTTTAAATGCAACTTAAAGCACAATTATTTTCAACAAGCTCATTATAGCAGTAAATATATTTTCTATTACAAAGTATCATAAATTTCTCCAATTAGCTCAAATTTTAATATCAATTAGCTAACATATACGTAAATATACTTCTAAAAAAATCTCTAAATTCGGAATCCATTTGAGTTTCCAAATATTAATCCAAGTTTGACTATACAACAAACTGCTTTGACACTAACAATATAAAAACATAACTTATAAACCTATTTTTTACAACTCCAAAAATTATATAAAAATTTCAGAATATACTAAACATATCAAGTAATTAACCCTAAAAAATTCAAATAAAAACGATTTTATTTGACTTTTTGAAAAATTCACGTTTTGGAGCTGTCCTGAACATATTTTCTTACCAGACAGTCTATACAAATTCTACTTTAAAAGGTGATCCAATTGTCAGATCATTTTAAAATTTAATACACATAAATTAGACATTTATTTCTCAAACCTATAAAAAATTTACTGTAAAAATATTTCTCTAATAAAATTTATATAATTTGTAATTTTCAATATAACTTATATGAACCCTAACTCATCATTCTCAATTTACAAATTCTAAATTCTTTGTATTCTTTAATTAAATTAATTGAAATCAACTCTAGTAATAATCAAAGATAAAAAAAAATTTATCTAATTATTCTTTATCATATTTCATAAACAATTCATCAAAACCTAACCAAAATATTTAATCATCTATGATTGTTCTTTTCTCTTAATCTCATAAAACAATTATCCAAAAATCATCAAATGTGAATATACATCAATAATATTTAGAAAAAATAGCCTATTAACCCTTACCTCCAAGAGAACTCTATGAAATCGAAAAGAAATCTTAAAAATGGTATTGTAATTCTTTCTACATAATTGTTCTCTCCAATATTTTTCTTTTTTTCTTTTTTCTTATAATGTTCTTAAAATACGGTTATTATTCTAAAAAAATAGCTCTTTAAATATCATCAAAAGGGAACTAGAAACCCAAACTCTAAATTACTCATTAATCTACTATTTAATTAATTTAATTAATTTAACCTATAAATATCTTATTTTATAAATAAATCATTAACTATATTTAAATTATATTATAACCACAATATTTACTTATATATCATATAAATTCTCCAAAAATCTAATTAATTATAATTCATGTGAAAATATCAAAATAACCTTAATTCATTATAAATATAATTATATTTAAAATAATCCAAATTAACTTCATATTTCATATTTATACCTTTAATTATCACCCATATTTCATAACTTGAATTTAGCCTAATATGCACATAAAATATCTAAAATATTATCAATAGAAAAATCTGGGGTTTCACATTAGATCCACTTAATATAGATCCAGAAAAATTAGATATCTAATTATTTTTATTATTTTTATTTTTTAATTTAACTATAACTTAAAATTCCGACTCGAGCCTCATAATATTTTTTAAGTATAAGTTAGATATTGTGATTAAATAATTTTTAATAAATTGCATTTAAAATATTTAAAATAAAAAATTAATTATTTAATTATATTTCAATTATTTTTATACTTTTAATTTAACTACAACTCAAAACTCCAACAACCTTATAATTTTTAAGTATTGGTTTGAAATTATGGTTGAATAATTTTTTAACAAACTATATTTATAATATTTGTAATTTAATACCATAATTTTAAAAAATTATATTTTTTAATGTTTTAAAATTATAATTTACTAAGAGTTAGGATTGGTTTTAATCGAATTGGAGGTTTAGGCTTGTCACGTCCCGATTTCGGAATATGACGGTCCTAGGATGCGATAGATGCCAGAGGCGACCAGCACCCGTAGAACCCAGTATCACATACCATTATCAATTACTATCAATTTATTAATCGATTACTTAGTTACTATTCATTCTAGCATTCTGTAATCTGTTTATAAATTATACTGCAATTGGCTGTAACTATCATCATTTCATGCCATAACATAAATTATACTTCATAATATACCATATGTACATGTATATAATCTAACTATGTCATTATACAACCCATGGAGCTACTAAAATATATACATATAAAATATAATATTTTAAATAATTACACTGCTATAAGACTTTACAGAATTCATCGGGAAGCAACAGTCGGGAATATGCCTACTTACTCTGCACTTGGAAAGGGAAAACAATGAAAGGTTGAAATACTCAGTAAATCTAATATGCATCGATCATTAGTAAAGATTGGAATAGCCAATGAATAATAGGCAGATGAATAAATAATAAAAAGCTACTCAACAATGTCAGAATATAGAATCTAGTTACAGTAGATGACTGTAGAATCAATAATCAAATCAGTAAAAAATATATCTGATGGATAAGACAGATGATGGGCCATGAAACTCATATCACATTTATCAACCATGTATCAATAAACATAAGACTAATAAGGTCTTATGGCTAGGACTGTTAACTCTTCCCAGCTAGAGTATCATTATACAATGTGCACATTGCTGACAGTATGTACCCACCACCATGTCAGTGAGGCAGCTCTATCAAATCACATTTGAGCCATAATAGGTATAGAATAAGTCAATAGATACTATTTAACAACTATGGTATCACAAAGTATCAATATCTCAATATCAATCAAATGAAGTTGCAATTTAAACAATGGATTAGCAATAATAAGTAGATATACAATAGCAATAGGTTTGACAATTAATAATGGGATAGAACATAGGTTGGTTATATATGAATAAAAAGTTGGCACAATTGGCATGCCAATGTCGCTGGCGACTATGACATTCAAATAGGCCTATGGATGAAACAAGTGATAGGCCTATAGCAAAATGAACTAGACATTTTGTCAAACACATGGTGTACAATAATGAATGAACAATTTGGCAAAGTTATGGTGTAATGTTGACATTGCCTATATAATCAACAAACAACTCACAATGTAGGCATTACAGTGGAAATTAGATATCCAAGAAATAACATCATATAAAAGATCAATTAGGCATGTAAATTAAGAAGGAAAACAAAGAAAAATCAAAGGTATGAATAGTATCAAGTGGTTTGGCCGAGAATGGGAAATTAGGGGTAACTTCCAATCAACATTTCAATGCTTAAGACATGTTAAATGATGCAGGATTGGTCACTCTGACTGTCCATCAGTCTGAGGATGGAAAACTGTACTGAACCGTAACTGAGAACCCATAGCCCCCTGAAATTTTTACCAAAATCGAAAAGTAAACTATGTACCCCTATCTGATATAATCATCAGTGGCACTCCATGTAGCCATACAATCTTATCTATATACAGTTGTGCATATTGAGCTGCTGAATAATTGGTCTTAACCTCATGGAAATTAGCAGACTTTGTCAATCGATCCACAATAACTCATATGGAGTCATAATTTTGTGTAGTCCTCAGCAAACTGACTATAAAATCCATAATAATCTGCTCTCATTTCCACTCTGACAATTGTATCTCCTGAAGCAAACCAGATGGCTTCTGATGCTCAAACTTAACCTGCTGACAGATTAAGCATGTGGACACAAATTTAGTTACATCCCTCTTTATACCAGGCCACCATAAACATCTTTCAGATCAAGGTACATCTTCGTAATTCCTGGATGTACACTATAGGAAGAATAATGAGCTTCCCTCATAATTTGATCTCGTAGCCCATCAATATCGAGTACACATAACTGATTCCCACACTTCAATACATCATTGTCTATTATAAACTTTGATGTCTTGCCATCTCTCTTTAGCTTCAGTAGATATGGATCCTTATCTTGTGTCACCATAATATCATCAATCAACAGTGGCTTAACCCGTAATTGGGCTATCAGATCCTGGTTATGATCCTAGGATTCCAAATCCAACTCTACACCCATATCAGCTAACTCCCTCATCTCACGAATCAAAGATCTTCTGAAAACTGAGATGTGAGCTAGACTGCCCATAGACTTTCGGCTCAGTGCATCCACTACTACATTAGCCTTACCTGGATGGTAAAGTATCTCACAGTCATAATATTTTAATAATTCGATCCATCTTCGCTATTGAAGGTTCAAATCTTTTTGCTGAAGTATATACTGCAAACTTTTATGATTAGTATATATCTCACATTTGGACCCATACAAATAGTGCCTCCAAATTTTTAGTGCAAATACCACTGCTGCCATCTCTAAATTATGAGTCAGATAATTTATATCATGTTTCTTTAACTATCGAGAAGCATAAACAATCATTTTTCTATTCTGCATCAAAACACATCTCAATCCAACTCTGGAAGCATCACTGTAAACTGTGAATTTATCATCTTCTAATGGCAATGCTAACACTGAAGCACTCGTGAGGCAAGACTTCAAAGTCTGAAAATTGCTCTCACACTCATCCTACCACTGATACCTCTCCTGTTTTCAAGTCAACTTAGTCAACGGAGCAGCAATTTTAGAGAAATCCTTCAAAAACCTTTTGTAGTATCCTGCCATACTAAGGAAACTACGGATCTCAGAAACATTGGTAAGCCGAGGCCAAGTTGCAACTGCTTTAACTTTCTGAGGATCTACCTTGATACCATCTTTTCAAATAACATGCCCCAAGAAGCACACTTCAGTTAAACGGAATTGGCATTTATACAACTTAGTATACAGTTGATGCTCTCGAAGTGTCTGTAGTACAATCCTCAGATGCTCTGAATGCTCCTCATTACTCCTGGAATAGATAAGAATGTCATCTATGAACACTATGACAAACTTATCCAATAATGGCTTAAATACTATGTTCATCAGATCCATAAAAGCAGTCAGTACATTAGTCAACCCGAACAGTAACACCATAAATTCATAATGTCCATATCGGGTCCTGAAAGCAGTCTTGGGTACATCACCCTTCTTGATTCTTAATTGATAATACCCAGACCTTAATTCAATCTTAGAGAAGTGACTAGCACACTGCAACTGATCAAACAGATCATCAATCCATGGTAACGGATATTTATTCTTCACTGTCACCCTATTCAGCTGTCTGTAATCAATACATATCCTCAAAGAGCCATCTTTCTTTTTAATAAATAATACCGGAGCACTCCACGGAGAACTGCTCGGTCTAATAAACCCTCTATCCAATAATTCATGCAATTTCACCTTTAACTCTTTCAATTCAGCTGGTACCATTCTGTACAGAGGAATGAATATCATATCAGTGCTTGAATATATCTCAATCTCAAACTCTATCTCCCTATCTGGGGTAATCCTGGCAATTCATCAGGGAAAACATCAGAAAATTCCTGGACTACTGATATCTTATCAATCCCAGCTGAAGTCTTTTGCACATCTATCACATGAGTCAGGAATGCTGAACAACGCTTTCCTATCATCATTCTAGCCTGGATAGCAGAAACAAATCTGATTCTAGATTCCCGCCTATCACCTTGGAATTCAAACTCTGATTGCCCCTCAGGCTGAAATTTAACCCTCTTCTCATAGCAATCAATAACTGTATAATGTGTCGTTAGTCAATCCATACCAAGTATCACATCAAGTTCTAACACAGGAAGTTCAATTAAATTAGTACGCAAAATATTCTCATCAATCTCAATCACACAACCAGAATAAAAATAATCCACTTCTATACTCTCCCCCATAGGTGTAGCTATTTGTAAAGGCACACTCAATAATTATCTTTCTTTATTCAACTTAGGTGCAAACAGTGGTGAGACAAAAGAATGTGTTGCACCAGAGTCAAACAATGCATCAACTATCTCATTTTGTATTAAAATAGTAAATGTAACCACATTATCAGATCTTTGTGCCTCCTGAGTATTCACAGCAAAAACTCGCCACTGTCCTCTGCCTGTTGGGGCCTGACTACTGCTCGGTGCCTGACCTCTGCCTCTGCCCCCTAACAGGAGCCTCTCTAGCTACATTCTAGCTCATCTAAACAGTAGGCCGGGACACTGATGCTGAAAGCTACTAGTCACTATATAAAGGACATCTGCTAATAAAATGACCATGTTGTCCACATTTCAGGCAAGCACCTATCTACCGTCGATACTCCCTTCTATGCATTCTACCATATAAACTGCAAATAAGCACAATGGGCATTTGTGTAACAGGTCTAGAAGATCCCTGTGAATAAGCAGGTGTTGACTGCACTGAAGGTCATCTACTCTGTGCCCTCCTCCTTTGACTGTCAGACAGAGGTCTCTGATCAAATATGAAAACTGGCTCAATCTGTCTAGACTGGGAGCTGCTCTCCCCTCTCCTACCCTAAGAACCAAGTCCTCCCTTCCTTTTCTGATCCCTCTTGGCTCTCTCTGACTTATAGTTTTCCTCCATCTGATTAGCCTTATCAATAATGGTAGTCAGAAATATGAATTCTCTAGCAAGTAGGACATTATGAAGTGAGACATGTAAACCCCTTCTGAATCTGTTGATCAAATCCGCCTCAGTAGGAGTAATCTGAGTAGCATATCTGCTCAGTCTAATGAACTCCTCAGCATATTTCTCCACAATCCTATTTCCCTGCTCAAACTGTTTCAGATTTCTAGTTTTCACCCCTTCTGTTATGAACTCATCAATCAATCCCTGTATAAACTCTGCCCAAGTAGGATGATGATCACCATATAATCTGGGCTCCAAACGTCAAGAAAACCAAATCTAGGCTTTCCCCTTCAGCAATAACCCCTCCAGCTCTACTGCTCTAACATCAGAACAATGTAGTCTCCAAACTACCTTCTCTACCTGCTCAAGAAAATTGATTGGCTCATCGTCTCTGTCACCCCTGAACTCTGACAAATTAAGCTTCAGAAAGCTACAGATGGTAACTCCGCTCTTATCAATAACTCAACAAGTTCCCCATACAGCAGGCTCGCTAGGAACTACAGCTAGCTGCACAGGAGCTGGAGCAGGTACAGCTGGTGCAACAGTTGTTTTCCCACTATACCCCTAAAATTTTACTTATTTACAATTTTACCATTACTTAAATTTTCAGTGTTTCTAAACATTTTTTACCTCTTTCTTTTCACCTTAATTTCACATATAAATATATGATTCTTAACTTCAAGTCTGAATCAGAAATTTATCCGTTGATCGGACTGCTATTTCTCCTGACAGTGTTATCAATACTGAAATTTTTCGGGACAATATCATTAATGCATTCTAATTGTATCTCAAAAATTATCTTTAATTATTTTAATGTTCCCAGACTAATAACTAATTATTATATTGCTCAATTATGGTTGGAATTCCTACGGTATTACAAGGCGAAATTGCAATGAATTTTTTTAAATAATAATTGATGTAAGTCCATAAATATATATATATATATATATATAGTGGTCTATATTTAAATGCTCTTATATTATAATGAAATGTGTAATTATATATTTTTAAATTTATTTTATTAAATTAAATACGTTATCTTTGTTTTTTTAAAAAATCAATTTTTATAGTAATAAAATATTATATAGTTTATTAACAAAGAAAAAATATTAATAATTTTCTTCATAAATATTATAATCAAATATCTTAAAATAAGGAGAACTAAAAATAGCTAATTAATTTTTTTTTTCAAATTCTTTTATAAGTATAAATCATTTAATAAATTTAATTATTTATGGCTAAAATTGTATTTTATTTTTGAAAAAAATGATGTATATAAAAGAGTATTGTTGATAAATATTAAATTAAATTATAAATAATTGTATTTTTATCAATGTAATATAATTTTTTTTTTAAAAAAAAAAGTAAATAAATAATATATTAATAGAAATATTTTTGACTAAGTTAAATATTAAAATAAATTTTAGAATTATATCAAACATAATATTTATTTTATTTAAAATAAATTTTAAGTTATATTGAGAATTTATTTTTAGATTATAAATAAATTTGTTGGAGCTTACAAATAAAATAATTAAATAGAATAATAATAATAATTTAGTAATAAAAAAACAAAATAGAAACTGTTTACAACATACATTCGTTATAAATAATTCCAGCTTTTTTTTATCACTAAATAATTAATTAATTAATGCATGCAAAACAAATAAAATTGTAATTAATAATTAAATCTTTACACAATATTCAGCTATGTATACGGATTACATGGGTTAAATTTAATCGATTTATAAAATTATTATTAAATTAAATTAATATTTTTTCATTTAAATTTTTTTTAAATCAAATTAAATTAAATTATCATATAATCAATCCATTAATTTTAATTCAATTTGATTCGGTTTAAATATTTTTGATTTATTAATTTTAAATCAATTTTTTTTATAAATTATGATTATTTTATTATAAATTTAGAAAAAACACAGATAAAATATTAATAATAAAAAATTTAAAAATAATATAATATTATATAATCTAAAACTTGTCTATTTTATTAATTAATACACTCAAAATTTATATTTTTTTAAAAAATTAAACTTTTTTTATTTATCTTTAATTAATTTTTATAAATAATATTTTTTTAAATTTTAAATTAATATTTGATTAAAAAAATATGTGATTGTATATAAAATAAAATTAAATCTATTTAATTTATTATGAAAATAAAGAAAATAAAAATAAGAACAAGAACAAGATTAAGAATAAGAATAAGAATGTAGAAAATAGAGTATTTTATTATTTTCTTGGTGTATATTACAAAATAATATGAACTCCTATTTTTAAAGTTTATTTTCATCATATGTTACAATATATAAAAATAAACCATAAATTACAACATAAATTATAACATAAATGGTGTAATAAAATTAAACTTAATTACAAAAATTTATGAATAGTGAGATAGATGAATAGACATTTATATTTATCTTATAAGTAGTGGGATAGTTGAATGAACATCCATATTTATCTATATATATATATAATTTTAATTTAATTTAATTTAAAATTAAAAAAATATTTAAATTACAAATCAAGTTAAATTTTTTATTTATTTTATTTTTTAAATTAAACTAAATCAAATAAATTAACAAATTAACAAGTTGGTTTAATTCGGTTCGGTCGTTTGCTTCTCCCCTAGCTCTGTATCTCTCTACATTTCGTTTTCAGCTACAGAAAGAAGAACCCTAAAAAGAGCAAAATGAGAGAGAAATGAAGAAGAAATCGGGAATCAGGTGATGTTTTTGCTTGCATTCAGTGCGATTCTCTCTTCAGCATTTGGTGTGTTAAAGTTTCACTGCAAGTCAAACTCTTCCTAGCCTTACTCTTAGTCTATTAGACTCGTTTCATGTTGTTTGGTTACCAAGAAAATGAAGAGAGTTACACAGAAAAAAAAGAAGAAGAAGAAATAATCTTGAAATTGTGATAATTCTTTTTTATTTAGCTTCTTTGGTGATTAAAGTTTATCAATTAAATCCTTACTTGTAGATTCTAGAATATGTTAAATGTTAATCAAACAAGCTTTAATTTTTCAATTTTAGTTATTGAATATGATCTTTAGTTATCTATCAATGTTCAATTCCCGTACTTGCTCTGGTTTAGCTTTTTGTAGTAAAGTT
This sequence comes from Aleurites moluccanus, assembly GCA_948193065.1. NCBI lineage: Eukaryota > Viridiplantae > Streptophyta > Magnoliopsida > Malpighiales > Euphorbiaceae > Aleurites > Aleurites moluccanus. The sequence continues at coordinate 31,571 of CANXYC010994610.1, read as the reverse complement.
GATGGCTATCAATTACTATTAACTTGCAAGGAAAGATAATTGTTTGATAAATTATTGTTAGTTGTTGTTTTTGACATTTTTGATATGTCTAGTTATCTTATGACATGTTTGGAGTAACATGTAGCATTTTGTTTCAAGAAAAGTCTGATTATATAAAAGAATTATGTAGTTGACTAACTGTTTACCGGCGTATGAATTCATGTGAAATAGATTGGTGGCAGTTGATTCCTTCTTGCATTAGTTGTGCCTAATCGTGATGGTCAATATGAATGTATACTGCTGTTTGATGCTACAATTCTTTTGTAATATCGTTTCCTGAAGTAGTAATTATCATGTCTACATTAAGTTAAATTTAAAATATTAAATCAGGCAGTGTTATAGAAATAAACATCAATAAACAAATATCATAGCTTTTAGAAAGTAACCATGCAAAGGGTTCTCTGTAAATTTTTTGAAGAATACTAAAAAGTAAACCCAAATATTAAGTGTTTTGGAATTTCTAAATTCCTATAGTTGTCAAAAGGTTCTTTTCCTGAAGAATTTTATTTTCTATTATTTTTCCAATCAATCATTATTGTGGTTCTTATGAGTAGTATTTGTTGATTATTTCCTGTCATTGCTATGTTTTTCAGGGAGGGAAACACAAGTGTATTGATTCCTGTTCATGAAATAAAGTTTTACATTCTGCTTGGAAAATCTGCTGTGTTTAAATTGTGTACTTCTACATCATGGCTTTTGTGCATGCAAAGTATGATGTATTTCTTAGTGTTAGTGGTGTGGATACTCGAGATAGTTTTACTCCCCATTTATATGCTGCATTGTGTCAGAAAAAAGTCAAAGCCTTTATAGACAGCGAATCCGATGGAAAAGAAGTAACACCATTGCTTTTAAAAAGAATTGAAGAATCAAAGATTGCAGTTATCATTTTCTCAAAACATTATGTGTATTCACCATGTTGCTTGGATGAACTCATGAAGATACTTGAATCCAAGAGAACAAAGGGACAGGTGGTTTTACCAGTTTTCTACTCTATAAAGCCATCAGACATATGTGACCTGACTGGGAGGTTTGATGATGCATTTGTGGACAGCAGTCTTAAACATGATAGGGACAGGGTGCAGAAGTGGAGTGATGCTTTGATGGAGGCAGCTAGTCTGTCAGGGTGGGATTCCCAGACAATTAGGTATATATTAAGTGCGAAACCTTTAAATAGCTATAGCTGTGCCTGGCAAATGTTTCTGGATTCATCTCCTTCCCATGGTAAATCTGCATCCTTACAACTTGGGAGATACTCAGATGGCATTTTCATGGTCAGCTATGACTAACCCCAATCTGTTGGATATCAAAATGGCACTTCTTGACCTCTTTTTCATGGCGCAATTATTATGTATCGTAAAAATCATTTACTGTATCTAACGTACTACTATAATCTTCCCTAGATGAATGATAATTGTGGTTGAATTTAAGTTTTATCTCAAAATGTAGCGTGGTTATCATTATGTTACAAGAAATCATGCCCAATACTTTCATAAGACAAACACTATTTAAAAGCAATTGGAAAAGCTCTTTTTTCCCTTAAATTTCTTGCTCTTTCTTCTTCTTCTTCTTTGTCTATTTATTTAGCGTTTTACTTTTGAAAAAGATCAATAGTAGTATATTGTTGACCAAAAGGGACAAATAATAAAATTTAATTGATTAGACATGAAAGGAATTTTTGTAATCAAATTTTAGTAATGGCTTTGAAAATAACTGTCATCATTAGTTATATGTTATTTTCAGTCCACTTCAGTTATATTATCTTTTCTCTTTTTGTAGTTCATTTCAACTTATACTTTTTTTTGGTTCACTCCAACTTAGCTATCTGCTGTTTACATTTGCAGATCAGAGCCTGACCTTATAGATGGAGTCGTTAAAGATATTCTGAAAAAACTGAATCATTTATCCTCAAGCAATACTGAGAGACTTTTTGGAATTGAACCACATATGGAGAAACTCAGGGAAATGTTATGTTCTGGATCTGCTGGAGTTCTTACCATAGGTATTTGGGGTATGGGCGGCATAGGTAAGACAACAATTTCTGAAGCCATATTCAATGAGATCTGCAGAGAATTCGAAGGTTGCTGCTTTCTTGCAAATGTTAGGGAAGAATCGGAAAATCATGGACTAGTTCGTCTTCGGAATAAACTTCTTTCTAAGTTACTTCAGCAAGAAAATCTTTATATAGGAACACCAATTATAGGAAATAATTTTGTAAGGAACCATCTTCGACGCAAAAGGGTTCTTATAGTTCTTGATGATGTGAATGATGCAAAGCAGCTAGGTTATTTAGTTGGAGAGCATAACTGGTTAGGTCCAGGAAGTAGGATAATTGTAACAAGTAGAGATAAGCATTTACTTGAGAATGGAGTTGACAAAACATATGAAGTGAAAGGATTAGGATACAAATATGCATTGCAGCTCTTCAGTTGGAAAGCTTTTGAGCAAGACCATCCAGTGGAAGACCATATAGAAATATCAAAATGGATTTTAAAGTATGTCAATGGTGTTCCTTTAGCCCTTAAAGTTTTGGGTTCCTTTCTGCACAACAGGAGCAAACAAGAATGGGAAAGTGCATTGAGCAAGCTGGAAAGAACTCCAAACATGGAAATCCATAATGTGTTGAGAGTCAGCTATGATGGTCTGGAGGATGAAGAAAAGGATATATTTCTTGATATTGCATGTTTCTTTAAAAGGCAGACAAGAGATTATGTTACAAAAATACTAGATGTTTGTGGTTTCTCAACAGATATTGGAATTGGTGTTCTCATTGATAAGTCACTTATTTCAATTTCCAATGATTGGATATCAATGCATGATTTGCTGCAAGAAATGGGTTGGGAAATTGTTCGCCGAGAATCCCTTGTAGAGCCTGGCAAACGTAGCAGATTGTTCCGGCATGAGGACATTCATCACGTATTGACAAAAAAAACGGTGAGAGCCAAAAACATTTTCTTGTGTATGACATTTTCTTAAACTCATCACCTAAAGCCCTAAAAAAATAATAATATTGATACACAAAAAAAATCTCACTCCAATTTTTCTTCCATGTGCTTTGTATGGATCTTGAACCAGATTGGGCCCAGATATTGACCCGTAACAGAAATTTAGACAAAAAAAAAAAAAAGACTCATTTCTATAAGATGAGAGATACAAGATGTCGACTCAGGAAATAACACTGTTACTCTTGTACTATGTTGACTAATTCTTTTGAAAACCCAATGACATGTAATATGAATCAATATTTTATATCAGGACCCCACAACTTAACAATTTCCATTTGAGAAATCTGCTCTCTTTATGATCATAATAGTATTTGTTAGCATATGATGAAAAAATTATTATTATTTTGTAATTAGGGGACTGATGCAGTTGAAGGCATATTGCTGGACATTTCTAAGATAGGAGAATTGTGCTTAAGCTCTGATGCTTTTGCAAGAATGCATAGACTTAGATTTCTCAGATTCTATAGTTCTCTATATCATGGAGGCTCTATGTCAGAGGACCTTATGTTCAAAGATCTGTATGGCTCTCGCTATTATGGAGGATATAAAGAGGGAAGTAAGTTGCACATTTCTCAAGGGCTTGAATCTCTCTCCAATCAGCTGAGGTTTCTCCAGTGGCACAAGTACCCTTTGAGATCTTTGCCTTCAAATTTTCGTCCACAGAACCTTGTTGAACTTATCCTGCCTCATAGCCATGTCAAACATCTTTGGGATGGAGCTCAGGTATATCTAATATAAATATAATTCTCTTCATACAAGCAAATTTTATGTCAATAGTGTTGATTTATTCTAGCTACTTGTTTTCTGTTTTAGGATGTTGTAAATTTAAAACGGATTAATCTAAGCTACTCCAAGCAACTAATTGAAGCTCCTGACCTTTCACTGGCTATGAATCTGGAGAGAATGGATCTTTCAGGCTGCACAAGTTTGGCTGAGGTTCCTTCATCAATTCGGTATCTTGATAAGCTTGATGTCCTCGAACTTGGAGGCTGCATAAATTTGAGGAATTTTCCAAGCAATATTTGCTTGAAATCTCTTAGAATTCTTACTCTGTCTAATTGCTCAAGTCTCCGAGATTTTCCAGAGATAGCATGGAATCTAAAAGAGTTATATGTAAATGGGACTTCAATAGAAGAAGTGCCTTCATCCATTGAGCGTTTCTCTAGGCTTGTTACACTAAATATGAAAGACTGTGTAAGGCTTGAGAGTCTTCCGGACAATATCTGTAAGTTGAAATCCCTTCAGAATCTTTTTTTAGGTGGAACAGCCATTAAAGAACTACCTCAGTCAGTTGGAAATTTCAGCGGGCTTACTTTGTTGTATCTGAAAGAATGTAAAAACCTGGTGAGTCTTCCAAATGGAATCTGTAATTTAAAATCTCTTAGACATCTTGCTCTCTTTGGCTGCTCGAAACTTGAAAATTTACCAGCAGACTTGGGAAAGTTGGATTTACTCGAGCTTGAAGCAGACGAAACTGCTATAAATCAGTTACCATCCTCCATAATGTGTTTGAACAGACTAACAGAATTATCTTTTTGTGGATGTAAAGGTCAAGATTCTGCAAATTTTCCATTGCCTCCTTTATCTGCTTTAAGCTCTTTAAGAAATTTATATTTGAGGGACTGCAATCTGTTGGAATTCCCTGCTGATGTTACTTGCTTAACATCACTGGAGACTTTAGGTTTAGGTGGAAACAATTTTAAGAGTATACCTGTGAGCATCAAACAACTTGTTGAGCTGCGACGGCTTGACTTAAGCTATTGCAAGAGGCTTCAATCTATACCAGAGATTCCACCACATCTAAAATATTTTTGTGCCCATGGGTGCTCATCACTGGAAAGAGTATCAAGAACATTGGCTGTATTTCCAGAGTGGCTTGATTCATGTAATCGCCATATTTTCCTATTTACAAATTGCTCCAGTTTGGATGAAAATGCACGCAGCAATATTACAGAAGATGCTAAACGAAAAATTCAGCTTATGGCGACAGCATGTCACAAACTCTACTGGGTTTGCCTCTTGTTTTCTCTGTCTCTGTGTGTGTGTGTGTGCGCGCGCACGCGCGTGTGTCTTTCTCTCTATCCTTGCTAAATATCATGTTTTAATGGTACAGGGTTTTTATCCAACGCCTTCAGTTACATTTGGTTTCCCTGGGAGTGATATTCCAGAATGGTTTAGCTATCAAAGTAGTGGAACTTCAGTAAACATTAAGCTGCCCCCACGCTGGCATTATCCTAAATTCTTGGGTTTTGCTTTCTGTGTTGTTGTTGCATTTAGTGAATATTGTGAGGACTTGTATTTCAGTTTTAGATGTGAGTCTGACTACCAAGATCTATATTGCTATTTGGATGGTTGGTATCATGTACAGAAGGGTAAACCTGGATTTGATGGGTCAGATCATCTCTTCTTCTTGTACGACCACAGTTTGTATCTTATGGCAACTAAAGGAGACGAGAGAGAAAATGAGGCCTCGTTTAGGTTCTACCCTGTAGATGAGAACAGAAAGCCCTTGCAGTCTTGCACTGTGAAAAAGTGTGGAGTCCATCTTCTTTTTCCCTATGAAGAGAAAATCTGCAGTTCTAGATTGATCCAAGGCCATACTTCTCAGAATATCGATGCCATCAATCAAGATAGTGGGAAATCAATGGAAGAAAAAGGAACGCATAATAAGAGATCCCGTAATGATGAAAGCTATGATGGGGCTGAACCCAGCAGATGTGGAATTGGCAGCTCTAATGAAGAGGGGGACCGAAACTCCAAAAAATATAAAGCAATCAACTAAATCTAATGCAAATGCCAAAAAGGATTGGAGGGAAAAAAGTCCTTGTTGATTACATGATTCAACCTTCAAGGTAGCTTTGAAATCTTCTACTCTACTTGCTCAGCATTTTGCTTCTTTTTTTTGTTTGGAGCATTGGGGTTCGCCACATGATCTCAACGTCAACTTACTGGTATTAACCTGACAACTATGCATAGCATTACTCATTTCTTTTATCTGGAATGAAATTATTTTAAGAATTGGATACTTGGAAAACAAAAAGGAACTTTGTTGAATTGTTATTATATATGTGAATGCTAAATGTTTCAATTCTGGCCCCATTAATATCCTGTCCATTTTGATCTGTAAGCCTTTCACTTGTGGACATGGTGGGAAAGGAAACATGTGGTAAACCATCAGAATATCCATTCCTTTTGCATGGCAAATATTTCCTAATCTCTCTACTTTTCATTCTCATCTTTGTCTTATTTGCGCACACATGCACAGAGACACTATTGGCCGGAAGAACCAACATGGTTGGTATAATATTGAGGGGTTGTTAGTTGAAAATTGGCTCTTCTAATTTTTTTTTTTTTTCTTTTTTGGTTTAGAAAGGTGATGGATTATGTAAAAGAAATTAGTTTTCAATGGTGTGGATCACCAAGATAATAGAGTTACAAAATGAAAGAAAAATCAATGTTGCCTAAATTAAATATTCCTTTAGTTCCTGTTGACTTTCTAAATACATTATACAAAGGTGATGAATTATGTATATCCAATCATTAGGATCAGTATACTTAATGGTATGTTTCCTTGCTTGTTTTTGCTGGCTTAACCATTGCATGGAAGCAGTGAGAGGGCATTCAATATCCTTAATAGAGTTCATCCCATGTGAACCAGTGAGGTAAGAACCATTGCATGGACACGAAGCTACGAGTCTTTAAGAAATTAATTTTAGAACTTTCCTTTTATAGGGACAAGATAAGGAGGATGGATTTTATTCTCTTCATAATTATTTCAAAGATATAAAGCCAAATGATCTTTAGTGTCTATCCAGCATGTTCAGTACAGTAGCCATTAATGGGAAAAGCTGTCTCATGTTCAAAACTTTTCATTTGCTCTTTGTCAACAAGGCAATATAAGAAAGAGTAAGTCTCAATTCTCAAATTATTTCCTGGCGTACTCTATTTGTAGGCCGCTGTCTAATTACATGTTACATGGGAAAGCAAAATTATTGTGTTATTATTTAATTTAGATTTTGGCTAGCAGCAATCCAAATGCTTTGAACATTTCCCAAGTAGAGTATAGAACATGAGAAATACTCTGAGAATTTCTGCATAAACTAATTGGCATCCTTATTTTCTGCTTGTCTTCTTCGTTTGATAAAAAAGCTACTACTCTTAAGGTGACATTGGAACATGGTAACGTACTGAATTTATGTACTGGATGAGGATTGCCTACCCTTCCATCAATCTGCATCCACAAATTACCATTAGTATGGATCATTCTTCGACTAAACTTTATCAAAGCGGGATTGAGTTTCTGCAAAAATGCAAGTATAGCTAAGATAAATTCAGACATCTTTTTACTCCGTTGCAACTATAGACAGAACCACACCAAGCTAGGTTCCTTTTTCTTCTTGTGTTTATTTATTTGGTATATTGATCCTGTTTTTCTTTGAAAGTAGTTTCCTTATTAGAGCAAGTGGAAATCATCCTCCACGTTACGATCATGCTTGAAAGCCTGAGCTGTTGTAAGCTTAATGCTTCTCTTCAGAGTAACCAAAATTGCATTGATACATTCTTCATCAAGATTTCCCTAGTTCTTGAAAAGATCCTACCAACATATCCATGTTTATTACTCTGTTTATTTGATTGGCAGTTCTTTTGGATTCCTTACCGGAAGAAAATTTCTGATAGTTCACTTTCAGCCATTGGGACGTGTTGGTATCCGTTGATTGGTTCAGCCAATATGACTTCTAACAGAGAAACTAAAATCAAGAAGATTCAGCTACTGACTACATGCAAATCGAAGTAGCTACACTCAAGCTAGAATCACTCGCCACTACTATATGTTCCTAAGTCCAGTTTACATGCATCAGCCGGTTAACAAAGCATTTCTTTCTCATTGTACTGTTTTTGGTTAGTCTGGACTTTAGGATCTCTCTTGTTTCTTATTTACTGCTCATAGCATACCCTTCTTTACACGACAGCTTGATGCTCTGGATTAGCTAAGTTTCATGAAGGAAAAATCAATTTCGTTTATTGCTTATGGGATCTCAAAGATGTTTCTCGACTAGGTTTGAGACCGTGTGATTCTTTTCCTTGCAATAATGTTTAGTATGAAAGGTCCAGGTTAGTATGGAATCTAGAGTAACAGAAGGTTGTATTTGGGTGCAACAATGGGCATAAGAGAAGGCCTAGTGCTAGGAATTAGGCAAATGTGGGAATACAAAGTGATGGGGCAGGTTTCACTATACCCATATTGTGTTGTGACTTCTACATAGATGTATAAAAATCATAGCAGTTTTAAGTTTGTAAAAACCTAGATTTCACTAGTTTAGAAGCTTGGAGTCATGGAAGAAAATGCACAATATCAATAGGCAGGGTCCGTAGCGACGATGGTGTTAAATTTTGTTGAATTTTGTCTTGTGGGTGTGACGGACTCTTACCAGTTCTGCAGCACTATTGTTGTCTTCTAAAATGCTGGTGTCTTAAATTTTTAATCTAGTCATCTAGTTGAATTCTAAGTATGTTCTTGCATGGCTCATGTCTTCAACAGAATGTCCTTAGAATTTTAGTCCTATTATTCAATGATATATCTGATCTTTAGGTGTATAAAGAGGTAAGAGTAGTTAAAAGATAGGATCCTTTCATAGTCTGGTTTTTGGAGAATGATTTATGCTCAAGGATCTACTGGTGTTAGAATTATTGTTTGTTTAGCAGTGCATATTTCCTTTCCAGTATGATTAATTGGTTATTATGGTGTCTTTGCTCCTTGCTGCTATTGTCTAGATTTTTTATTTTTTCTAGTTTTTCCTGTTAGAAAGTATTTTTGCATTCTCTTACTATTGATAAAATTGTTTGTTTAATATATTATTTTCTGCGATCTTAAATATTTAAATTGGTAAGAACAACTTTTTTTTTAAAATAATAAAATGATTGGCTAGAATTATAAATTTGATAGAGTAATTTATTTATTTATGTATTGTTCTCTGTTTAAAATATTAGGATTTTAGTTAATCCTACTATGATGGTTATTTTGTCTTTTTAAAAATCTCTTTTTGGTTTTCACTTTTTGAATTTTAGGAAAATCTAATTAACATTATATAAGGAATATTTACTGAAAAAAAAAAAAAACAATTTTCAAAATAAAGTCAACAAAATATAAAATCTTTCAATCTAGAAATCTGTATTAGAGTGAAATGCCCAATTCAGGGTTTGAATTATTTTCAAAAATTCGAACAAACGTTTTAATTCAATTTTTTTTTTTTTTATATAAATGGGATGTTAAATTTTTAATTTGAGGTTTGCTCGATTAATTAAATTAAATGTGATAATGTGAAAAGGTGTGATTCATTTTATATTTTTAAATAATAAAAAATATTAAAATATTTAAAAATTAAAATTTTAAATAATTAGAAAAATATTCAAAATAAAAATTTTAAAAAATATTTTCATAAAAAAATCAATAAAAAGAAAAGAAAGCTTTAAAAGTTAAAAAATTAAAAAAAATGTTCAACATCTGATTTTCTGTTTATATTAATTCATTTAATCGGTCCGACATTACATGGTAATATCTTTAGAAATGTAATGCGGCTTGTTTCGCTGTAGGCAGATAGAACATGTTTAAAAAAATACTAATAATAACATCTGTTAATCTTTTTTTATTTATTTTTATTCTAGATGGTCATTTATTTTCGGGTTAATTTACGTGTTAATTAAAGTAATTATGTTATAATAATTAAAATAATTTACGTCTACTTTTGAAATAGTAGAAGAAAAGATGAATTCTTTGCCTATCAAATAAATCTTTGAAATTACGAATTTCTTGTTTAAAATACTCAACCTTTAAATGTTTTGCTATTATATAATGTTTTTTAATTTAATTTAATTATATAATTCATCCCTCTTGCCATTATATGATGTGCCATGCGAACCCGGAGTCATGACATTATTAGTAGGGCCACCAAACTTATTAAATCAAATCAAATTAATTTAATAATGTAATCTTTTATTTTAATAGTTGTTTCTCTTTCTCTATTTCTTTCCTCCTCCTTTTATTTTACTGTTGTTTCTCTTTCTCTATTTCTTTCCTCCTTTTATTTTACTGTTTTTTTTCTTTTTTTTTTTTTTTTATTATTATCGTGTTTATTTGATGTCAATTATTTAAAAATAACATAATATATATTTTTATTTTGGATTACTTGTTATTATTGAAATAAGATTTTAATGTTGTATCTATTTTTCTTTATTTATATTTATATTTATTTGCATATTTTCTGTTTGTAAAAATTATGATTTTTTTTATAGATATTTATTTGTTTCTCTAATATGAAGAAAATATTTTATCTGATTTTTAATAATCGGACTTATCAAATAATTTAATATCAATTTTGAGTGTAGTGTATTTTTCGTCGATATGTTAATTATTATTACTATATTAAATATTATTATTTTAATAATTTGGTCAATAAAATTTAGAGATAAAATTAATTTTATATTTATCTTTATTGTAATTTTTTCAATTATTTTTTTCAAAATATATTATTTTTCTTCATAAATGAAAAACTATTTTTTATAAAAAAAAAATTAAAATCGATGATTTCACATCTATTTAATTTAATTTTAATTTGAAAAATAAAATAAATTAAAAAATTTAGTTTAATTTACTGTTTAAACTTTTTTTTTCATATATATATATTGCTTTTACTATTATCATAATTAAATATATTTTAGTTTTATTTTATATACATCTAAATATTTTTTTAGCTTAATATTAATTTAAAATTTTAAAAAAATATTCATGAAAATTAATTAAATATAAATAAAAAATTATTTTTTAAGAAAAAATAAATTTAGATGTGTTAATAAATAAAATATAATATTTTTACATTATATATTAAACTATTTTAGAGGCTTATCAACACTTTGTTAATTTTTTATTTATTTATAATAGAATAATAATGATTTATAAAAAATTTATGATCTAAAATTAATAAATTAAAAATAATTAAAATGAATTAAATTAAATTAAATTGGTAATTTAATTATAATAATAATTTAATTTAATTTAAAAATTTAAAAATTTAATTTAATTTAATAAAAATCTTACGAATCCATAAAATCAAAAGGATTGTACCTAATTGTAAGATATGTCTTTGGAAATGCAAGGAAGCCGCGCCGCCAGATTGAAGATGCCAATTGCCAAACATTATGTTTATTTTTTTAATTCTTAATATTCAAATATTTAGAGTAATAACAAAAAATAAAGTAATTCAATTATTGATAGCTGAGATTAGAACACTAAGCACAATGCAATGCATCAAAAGACGTTAACCATTCAATTCCACTCTTTTTTTCTATACCCAACTAAACATTATTTTGTACTTCCACATTGAAATCTGCTTCTAATCCAAAATTTTCATTATGCAATTAACACAATATTTTAGTGCTAAATATATATATATATATAATCTGATAATAAATTTTAATTCGAATTATATTTTTTTGAATGAAAAAAAATATTTTTTATTAAAAAATAAGTAAAAATCACAAAATTTATTTTTCGGATTCAATTAAAATTGAATTTATTTTTTATTAATATAAAGTGTAAAAAAATAAACGCAATTACTAAATGGACTAACATTTGGAATGAAATGCAAGACTTCAAATTGCAACAAAGTGATATTGAATTATGATCACCAAGATTCTAATATATAACTTTTCCTGGAATTAAGCTATTCTTAAGCCTTCACTTATGCTTTTGACAAGGTGGTTCATCAAATAACATCCTACAGTTAAAATTGTTTGTGGTTAAATGATTATGTTGGCACCATGGCATGTTATTGTGGGACATTTCTGTACATGACATGCCAAATTATTATTTTTATTTATTTATTTTTATTCTATTTTCCCTTTTTCTTCTTCTTGTTTAAGAAAATATGGAAGGAAAGAGAAGTTATTTATTACTAAATAGTAATTTTTAAATTATTATTAAATTAATAATTCAGTAATTAAATATTTATCTTATAATATAAAAGGTCAATGCGTTAAATCTAAATATAATCATTTGTATGGTAAGATAAATAATTATTTCACTTTTTTTTAATTTTAAGTATGCAAATTATAATTTTTTTTCCTTTATTGTCCATGTAAAAAGGTATTTGGAGGAGGTCATATGAAAAAAAACATTAAAATATTTTAAATTATGTTAATGGAGATAAGAGTAATATAATTAATTCAATTATGTAAAAAAAAATTATATTGTTAGAAATTAAAAGACACCATTCTAATAAAATTAAAATTTAATATCCACTATGTTAAAGTATCATTATTGGATAAAATTAATTAAAATTATAAAAATTTTATTTAATTTAATTTTGTTTGAACTTTAGTTTGTTGAATCATAAAATAGGTATATATAGATATCTCAGGAGTAAAGATTTGGAATTTTTATCAAGAAATAAAGAGTTTGATTCTTAAATATATATATATTAGAAGGAATTTATAAAAAAGAAAAGACTATTATTAATTATTATATATCTCATCATTTAAATTCTAATGTTAAAAAAAAATACATTATGTCACTAAAAGAAGAAAATTATGTAACTTTGATTATGGGGAAATGGACTGCAATGTGTCTCACATGTTTATCTTTTTTAATCCTTTTATTTTTCTAACAAAGAGGCTCATAGTTAGTAAACATGTTAAATTTGTTTTTACACTTAAAAACAATTTTAAACCAAACATAAAAGTAAAGTTCACATCTTGAAAGGATAAATTCCTTTTTTTAATGTTCCTTCCTCATTCACAAGGCTTTCCTTCAACAAAAATATTTTTTTCGTTTATAAAAAGAAAAATGAAATTTACTATCAACACACATTGAGATTTTACTTAATACACTACTCAGTTATTACTCTTAAAAAAAAAATACATTATTTAGTTTTTAGATTTTAAACCGATCAATTATTTATACTTATACATTACATTTTTAGAGAAAAATTATTAAATGAATTTAGTTTATCACGTAAAATTATAAACTTATTAATAATAATTATATATTATTAATTAATAATTTTTTATAAAATTAAAATAATAATTATGTATTAAAATTAACATTCTAATATGTTAAATTATTATTAATTGATTCACAATTTTATGTGATAATTTAAATTCATCTAAAAAAATTTTCTTTTTGAAACTGAACTAGATGAAAATTTGATGATGCATAACCCTTAAACTTTTTAAAATGAACTTTTATATTTATATGCTTTTAATATAATTTTAAAAATAAATTATATTAACTTTTAAAAATTTAAATTTTTTTTATTTTAAGATATATATATATATATATATATATATATATATATATAATCCACTGTAAATTTTTAAAATTTAGTTTATTACACACATGCGTCATAATTTTTCCTCAAAATAAATATAAATTGTCTTAATTTTTTTAAATTTTATTTGTTATCAATATATTATTATATTTATATATAAAAAAATATTTTATGATATAATAATAGTAATAAAACTTTTAAATTTTTTTATATTAATATTATAAAAAACTTGAATTTTTTGTTTGTCAACTACTATTTTTAACTCCTCCAAATTTTAAAATCTAATTTTGTCCCATGAGTTCCATATCTTACTTGGATAAAATATTCAAGTTTGAGTCTCTTTTTCTAAAGTAATAATAATAATAATAATAATAATATAATTCTTATTCCTTTAAATTGAGAGATTTTAGTTGTTAATATATATATATAAGTCCTCAAATATCATCGGAACTCGCAAATGAGTTCGGTTGTTAATTACAAGAGAATTGTTTTTTATTTATTTTATTTAATTTTTATTTATCTGTAAAACTCTCCCTCTTGAGAGAGGATTTTACTGGCTAAAATTTAAAGCCTTGCATATTTTTATAATCGGATGGTTCAGAAAGTGTCGATAATGAGTTTTTGCACTATGTGGTTTGATGGAACATTTTGTTGATATATATATATATATATTCCTTATCATTAATGACAAATAATTTAATTTTAGAGAGAAGAATTAAATATTTGATATTTTCAATATTAATGAATTAAATCAAATTAAAAAAGTAATAATAATTTTAATGCTTATTAGCATAAAATACCCTGAATTTTTTTTTTTTTTTTTTAATAATCCTACCAAATCTTTTGAAAATAAAATATTATATTACAAACTTCTAAAATTGTTAACAATTATATCCATTGATCAAATTTAATATAATTAGTAAGTTCATCCATCTTTTTAAAAAATTAATTAAATAGTATATTAAATTTAATTAAAAAAATCACAAATTTTTATGAAAATTACAAATTTTGCAATATGTTTCAATTTTAGTAAATTGCATCACAAAATTTTTAATTTTAGCAAATTTTAAACTTGAGCAAATTCCGGTTACCACCGAAACTGACGTGATATTTTTTTATTAATATTTTTGCCATGTCAGCATTTAGCATGACAAAAAAAATTTAAATTTTTAAATAAGGGTGAATAAAAATCAAATCAATAGAAAATTGAATCGAATCTAATTCGGTTGATTCGATTCATATTTCGGTTCAATTCAATTTATTTTTTGTAAATTTTAGTCTAATTGATTTGGTTCGATTTTTTTTAAAAAAATACTCGAAATAATCGAATCGACCAAAATATGTATATATTTTATATTTATTTATTTAACTATTTAAATTAATAGTTTATTTAAAGTCTATTTAAACTATACTTCATATATATATTTTTATAAGTGTATTTTTTTTATTTATATAGAATAAAAATATATATAAATAAATATTTATAATAAATCAATCTATAGAAAATAAAAAGTATATAGAAGTGGAAATATATTAATATTAATATATATTAATATATAATATGTTAATAATAATATTAATTTATTAATTTTATTCGGTTTTTCCAACAAAATAAAAGTATAATTATTAAAAAAAAATATTTTTAAACATATATATATATAAATAAATATAAAATATATATATATTTAAGTTGATTGAGTTATTTCGAATTTTTTAAAAATCTAACCAAATTGAATAGACCAAAATTAAAAAAACTGAATCGAACTGAAATTTAAATCAAACTGAACCGACTGAATTAGGTTCGGTTTTTACTCATCCCTATTTAAAAATTTAAACTTTTTTTACTATGTAAGATGCTGACGTGGAAAAAATATTTATAAAAAAATGTCACGACATAGCTGATATGAAAAAAATATTAATAAAATTTATCACGTCAGCTCTGGCGGCCGAAGTCTCGACCAAGATTCGGTCAAATAAAAAATTTGTCGAAATTAAAAATTTTGTGATCCAATTTGCTAAAATTGAAACATTCTGTAAAATTTATAATTTTTGTGAAAATTTATGATTTTTTTTATAATTAACCTTTATTTTTATTAACAAAATAATCTTTTTATTTTTATTCAAAATAATTTTCAATAGTTTAAAGTAAATTTAATAGTGAAAGTAATAAAATACTATTGATTATTAAAAAAAAATCAAATTGATTAGTGTTTTTTTTTTTCAATTTATCTAGTTAAATACAAAAATAATTTTAGTACGTAATTAAGAAAATATATATATATATATATATATATTTTAAATTTCAAAAATTAATATTTTAAATTTTTATTAAAAAAGTAATAAAAAAAAATGAGAGGCAATAGTATATTAAGTTTTTATAACCACATAACATGTATAAGGTATTCTAGTCTTTTTTATTTACTTAATGAAAAATTTATTCACTTTAAATGGAATAATTATTTTATTAATAAAAACATATGTAAAAGACTATTTAATTCATTTTTTAAAAATGAATGATTAACTTGTTAATTATATTAAATATGAAAAAATAAATAGAAATGTCATTTATATTTTTTTAATTCATGTTATTATGTCATATGTTGTTGGGAGAGAGAAAAAAAATTGGAGGAGCAATTTTAATTAAAGGAATAATTATAAATAAATTTAGAAGTTGGGATATAATATTATATTTTCAAAAGAAAAGAGAGAAATATAAAAAAAATGAAAAGTTAAGGATATTTCAAGCCAATAAATATAATTTTAACAAAAAAAGAAAAAATTTAATAAGCTCCAACATATACAGACTTTGAAGCCAATTAATATATATGTATATATGATTTTTATTTGGGCAAAATTATAAATTAGTTTGAGTTTTGGTCTAAATTATAAATGGGTTTTTATATTTTAAGAAATTAATAAATTTATTTCTATATTTTAATTTCATCAGATTATTTTATTATTTTGTTTATTTTTTTAATTTTTCCATTAAAAATTAAAAATTAAAATGAAAATAAAAGAAAAGAAAATATCCTTATTCGACTATACACCATTTGTTTGCTCTCCACAACTCCAGGACAGAGGAGCTTCTTGAAGTTTAAACTATATATATATACAATAACAATAACAATAAAAATACAAAAAGAAACGGAAAATAAAATTGAAAATTGAAAGTTAAAATTAAACCCAAATCCAATGGTTGGAATTTAACAATTTGTTGTTGCTCAAACCAAAAAAATTAACAAATTTAATAAACCAAATTAAATCGATCCATTACTGGTGAAATCACTGTAAAATTATGATATTTAATTAATCCACACTAAAATTGAAATTCAAAACAAGATATCAAAATCTAATGGTGAAATCAAGCAATTATTTCAACTATTATTGTTGTTCAACTGGCTAGACTTTAATTAATTTTGCTCTGTGCGGCAACTAGCATATTTTCGATCGTGTGAGGCTTTCCACCGTCAATATTGATCATTGCTGTTGTCAGGTTCAAAAATGAAATATGACGGTCCTAAAATATGAGATTCGTTTATATTATTAACACCTGTAAAATTTTTATTATGAATTCAACAGCCACCAATTTCTATGCATCAATCCTAACACAAATTCTATACATGTTTCTCATATCATAATCTAACATCAAACATTTAATTATATAATTTATAAAATATTAATTAATTAATTTATAATATTTATCTACATAATAAATACATAAACTACTAACTAATATAGTTTAATCATGGAGCTACTAAAAATCACAAAATAATAATGTATAGAATAATTATATGGTCAAAGAAACTCGATTCCTCTGTGAAAAAAGGAAGTCTCAGAAATTATTATCGATTACTCCTGATCAGAAAATATTAAACCACTAAAAATGTGAGTTTTACAACTTAATGAGCTATAAATCTATTATTATGCAATAGATTAGATAAAGATAGGATAATCCACCAAATGGTTACATACAATGTAATAAGTAATAAATGAACAATTAATGAAAATAAAGTCACATAAATTAAAAAATATACTTAATGAATAGGAAATAAAAAATAACAGATATAAGGTCTCGTACTCGTAAAAATCTCATTAACTATTTTTTAAGTAGTTTAAACTCGTGAAAAAATATAAGACTGATCAAACATTATGGTTAAGATTTAACCATTCTTAGTTATGATTAATAAATTAATCAATGTGCATATTACCGATACTTTTCACCCACTACTCCGTCAGGAGATAGCTTTGTCATATCACTAAATAATCAATATAATAATAGTTATGGATATTATAAAAAAAAAATCATACAAAATTAGTAAATTCTTCGATGAATAAATTTGTTAACTATAAAGCATATTAACAATAATACTACAATAATGAATAAAGAATTTCACATAAAATGAATTCAATTTCAAATGGTTAGGCTAGGTTTATGTTTCATGTGTATCAATGTATCATTTAGCAATAAATTCAAGGTTAAATATTTGGTGGATAAAAATTTAGTTTCTTTGAGACATTTAATCAAATATACGGTGGGTATAATTTTGGGTTCACATAGATAGGCAATTTCAAATAAATTTAAGTAACACATATCAAGTTCATATTGCAAGGAAATATTATACAATTTAATTCAAGTAAAAATTAAGAAAAATGGTCACTAAATTAATATGAAAATTGAATAAAAATTCAAAAGAATTAGCTTATGAAATTTCGGCCAACAAAAAATCTAAAGGGGAAAAATTCTAAAATGTAAGCAAACTAATTTTTAAATATAATAATATAAGTATAACTCACTTTAATTATTATTTAAAGAAAAATTACTTTAAAAATTTTAAAATTAACTTAAGGGCAATTTATCCTTCATCCACTTTTCCTTTACCACTTTCAAGTTTATTTGATTCTATAATATTCAATTCACATAAGTTTAAGTTTAATTTTATAATATTCAATTCACATAAGTTTAAGTTTAATTTAACTTGAATATTCACAATTTAAATTTATTTTAAATTAAATTAAATTTTTTAAAATTTTAAATTTTGACATAAATCCTAACCCTATGATTTTTCTATCTTCTCTAACTCGTTTTTCGCTCCAAATTGATATTTTTTATGGGTTTTTTCTTTGCTAAATAAACTCAGTATTGATTAAAGTCTTGAGAAAACTCTGAATGCGACTTTGGCCAAGGAGGATGGCAAAGTGATGGTGGTGATGGTGGCAGTGTAGCATAGGTAGAGGAGTAGATTGTTGATTGGATTTGGTGAAAGAAGAGAAGGGAGACGGTTAAATGATGGTAATTATTTTTTATTTTTGTTTTTATTTTTATTTTTAATATTACCTTAAATTTGAATTTAAAGTTAACAAAATTGAATTAATATTTGTTAATAAAATTATGTTTTGGATGAGTTAAAAGTTTAAATATAAAAAAGAAGTATTTTAGTTTTTTTATAAGGTTTTTAACAAAAAAAAAAAACGGATAGAATGACTATTTAGTCTGACGGATTAAAATTAATATACTAATTTATTAATTTTTAAAAAATACAGAGATTCACTTATAATTTAAATTAAAATTTAAGGATTAATTTATAATTTGTCCTTTCTATTTTGAAGTCCAAATTGGAGACTGTTTTAGTTAAGAAAGCATTTTAAAACTATAAAAAATATAACCTTATCCAATTGGCATTGACTTGAAGGATAAATGTTTGAAATTTCATATAGGAGTTCTTAAATATTCAATGACTTGGATAATAGACTATGACAAATGTTTTGAATTTCATCAGGAGTTCTTAAATATTCAATGACTTGGATAATAGACTATGTTTGATTATCCTCCCCTAATCCTTAAAAAAAATAATAACAAAAAGAAAAAATAATAATTTCAATTAAATCAAATGCATGATCTGTTCGTCTAGGTACAATGATTAAAGTGAAACACCTCAATTTCTGATAATACTCTTAACTCTTTGTTGTTTTTGCATTGGTTCTTCTTTCAAACTCCCCCTGTTTTGCTAGGAATTAGAGTTATAATTAACCAAAATAATGAGAGAATGTTGAATTTCAACAACTAAACATTGAGTGAATAAGTAAAGTTTACTTATATTCATCAATCAAGTAAGGTGAATAAGTTTAAATAAATGTTTTAAGTTTTTAAACATTATGAATGTAGGGGATATATGGTCCCAAATTTTTAAAATTTTATCTTTTTATTTATATTTTTTATATATTTTTTTTAAAATATGTATATATGGCCACTCTTTAAAATTTTATTTTTTACCTATATTTTTATATTATAACACTTTAAAATTAAATATTTACACATATTTTTTATATATTTAATTTTTTTTATTATATTTGTCCCGCAAACACGCTTTAAAATAACAATTATTATTATTTATAATAATTAAATTTCAACTGAAATTTAATTTGGATATATTTTTCCCTGTACTTCAAAATTGTTTTAGAATTGAAGCTGTCCCAATATTAACTTTTCCCTCTTGAAATTTAGGGTAGAATATTAGAGTAAATAAATAAAGAAAAAGGAAGTACAAGCTTAGTCCTAAAGCATGGGAATAAACCAATACAAATTAAGAGAATCCCAAGAAAAAAGATAAAGAGAATCAATTTATTCAAAAGCAACATCCATTTTTTTTTAATAATTATTTTATTTTAAAACTTTCGCGCCGATTTCTTTGCGCGATCAGAGGGCGCCTATCAAAGCGCGCCATTCACGCCTCTTCTTTTTTCACCTTTCTTTCATCTACAATTCTGAAAAGAAATAATGAATTGGAAAAAAAAAATTTGGCCAAAATTTTAGCAGTTATTTTTTAAGGAGTATCCTAATAACACTGTATAAAAAATAAAAATTTAAATAATATTAAATAAATAAATAAAAATAAATAATAGTAATTATAATAAAATATAATTTTATCAAAATTTTTAATTTTTTAATTTAATTTATTTTTATTATATTAATTTATTTAAAATAAATATTTTATAATTACATTTTATCTAAATAACAACTCTTATGGACATTGGTCAGAAAAATCCAATTATTAGAAATTTCCCTCTAATTAGCCGTTGTTTTTTGCAGTTTTTTCGGTTATAATGTGATAATTTTGGTAGGGAAACGACCGAACACACTAATAAACTGTATGAAAAGTATTTAGTGCATTAGTGATTTGAGTGTGCTTTGTTAATATTTGGTCCTAAAGTTACCCATATTGGGTCCCACATTTTGAATTTAATTTATTTAATTAGGTATAATTCCATTTTTAAATATGTTCAAAGTTTAGAAAATAAATTATTTGCAGTCAATATTTAATAATAATACAGTTTATAGGCTCAATGAATAAAAATAGTAATATAATTTAAAGGTGGAGGCAAGGAGGATAGGCAGGAGACATGTCTTCCTTAAAAAACTTCCCTTGTATAAGTTTGTAAATAGCATTTCAAAATCTAATTTAAATGATTAACTTATATTTTTTAATTACACTAAAAATAAGTTTTTTGCAACATATTTTTTCATATATTAAGAGAATTTGCATTTTATTATATTAGTTAAAAGCTACCAATAAAATAAAAAATATATATATAAAGGTGATTGCTATTATCACAATTTATATTGATATTGCTAGAGTCGAGATAAACACATTTATTAGACTGTGACAATAATAATATAGACTATGAAGATAATAATGCACTATATAACTCTATTATATCTTAATTTAATATGAGATTTGAAAATGAAATTTTTTCATATAAATATATTTTTAATGAAAATTAATTTTTTATATATTAAAATAAATATAATACACTTAAAAATTTAATTTAATTATAAGTGTATATATATATATATTAGATGAATTATATAAACTAAGTATATAAAGCAAATTATTTTAAAATTTACCGTGACTATATTTTATTGAAAGAATAAAAACTAAATTATTATATTCATAACACAGTGATCGAATGTTTCATTTAATATGTACAAATTATATAAAGTAAATAATTTAATTTGTTAGATAACATACCTTTTTATAATAATTTCTGATAATAACAAATTATGATAAAATCATCCCTTCAAAATCTAGAAATTAATTTTCTTGCTTGCTTTAATTTAGGGCTGGAGTAGGAAACTTGTTTAAGGATATTTTACTCCCCTTCCATACTTAGATTTCACAAAGACAGTGACCCACCTCTATTAAGTCAAATAAGTTGGCATAATTAATACCATATGCATTTCCTTGTTTGGTCATAATTACTATATACATTGCATGAGCAACTTTTTCATCATTCTCTAAACCCTAAATTACTTAAAACATGATTTTTAAACATAATATATTATTACCAAAAACCAAAAATAATTTAAAATTTTATTACTCAATAACAATAAAGAAGTCAATTCTTGAATGAAAAAGCCTTGATTTGCGCTTTGGTGATAATACCTAATAACATTTTCCTATATAAAGCCCCATAAATTGTTTAAACAAAGTCATGAGCTAAACAAAACAAAAACAAAAACAAGTTTGTTGGCACTAATAAGTAAAATTAAAGTACCAACAACAACAAAAGAAAATGAGGGGAGTTTCATTCTGCCTTTTGTTTTCTTTGGCATTCTTTCTCTTGGGTTTTGTCCAATGCAATCCAAATTACAAGGATGCTCTAGCCAAATCCATTTTGTTCTTTCAAGGTCAAAGGTCAGGGAGGCTCCCTCCTTCACAAAAAATAAATTGGAGGTCTATTTCTGGCCTTTCTGATGGTTTACTTGCCCATGTAAGTTACCAATTTCACTGTTCATTTATTTATTGAAAGTGCATTTGTATGCATATGCAAAAAAATTTGGTTACATGATTACTTCCAAATAATTTTATTATAGTCATCGAGAATGCTGAATCAATTACTTCAATTTTTTTTTTTAAAATGGTTTAATTCATAATCTTGTTATGAATTAAGTTTACTGAATAATTTCTTTTTCTTTAAAAGATTTATGAGTTTTAATTTTAAAATATTTGTTTTTTTTTTACTAGGTGGATTTATCTGGAGGCTACTATGATGCTGGGGATAATGTGAAATTTAATTTCCCAATGGCCTTCACTACTACAATGCTTTCATGGGGAACTCTTGAATATGGCAAAAGAATGGGCCCTGAATTACAAAATGCAAGGGCTGCAATCCGTTGGGGCACAGACTATCTTCTAAAATGTGCTAGAGCCACTCCTGGCAAGCTTTATGTTGGTGTTGGTGACCCAAATGTTGATCACAAGTGCTGGGAAAGACCTGAGGATATGGACACTGTCCGTTCTGTTTACTCTGTTTCTGCAAGCAATCCAGGCTCTGACGTGGCTGGAGAGACGGCTGCTGCGTTGGCTGCTGCTTCGATGGTTTTTCGAAAAGCTGATCCAAACTACTCAAAGCTGCTACTAAGTACTGCTAAGAATGTTTTTCAATTTGCATTGCAGCATCAGGGTGCTTATAGTGATTCACTTGGACCATCAGTTTGCCCATTTTATTGCTCGTATTCTGGCTATAAGGTAAGGTTGGCTAACAGTCCAATGATCGAATGACTATGTTATTAAGTAGGATTCATTTCTCCCACCTTTTATTTATCTTATTGATTATAATTTGATTTTTGGATATGACTATAAATTATATATTTTTCTTATTTTAAATTTTTTTTATTTCCGACAAATAATTTACCTTAATTAGTTTAGGATGTTACAAATTAGCCTCTAATATCAACTTAGCGCTAAATAATATTAAGAACAAAAATGGAACTACCATTATACTAGTGGCCCAATAATCAAGTTTCCTTGCAAGTTCAAATTAAAAACAAGTGACTTTGACAAAAGCTACAGGTCTTACAAACTTGCTCATTTGGCAAATAAGGTGTATATAATTATATTATATTATTAATTACCAAAATTGGTACCTAACCCATTATCTGTTTCTCATATGTAATGGATATTATTGCAGGATGAGTTACTATGGGGAGCAGCATGGCTATTCAGGGCAACAAATCAAATGTATTATTACAATCTCATAAAATCCTTGGGAGCTGATGACCAACCAGACCTTTTCAGTTGGGACAATAAGTACGCTGGTGCTCATGTACTCTTATCAAGGGTAATAAGTCAATAGTATTATTATTATTGGAATAATTCATCAATTAATCATAATCATATATATTAATAATATAAAGTTATGTATTTGCATTACAATTGTGTTTATTTTCCTCTGCAGAGAGCTCTGCTCAACAATGACAAGAATTTTGAGCAGTACAAAGCAGAAGCTGAAAATTTCATGTGCCGGATTTTACCCAACTCTCCTTATACAACAACACAATACACACAAGGTAAAAAAAAAAATAAACATTTCAAGTACACTTAACCAAAATTAATTTAGCAATTGTAATTAGGATAGTAATTAACACAAAACCCCACTCTATTTTGACAATATTTTGAAAAGTAACATTTTGAAATATATGATCTACTTTCCAAAACAATATGTAATTATTCATAGATGAGAAATTATTGATTAAATCTGATGTCTGTTTCTTTATATAAGTTGTGGATCCCACATAATTTGATCAAAGAGAATACTATGTTGTTTTATATATTTCATAATTTTTTTATATTGTGCATCAAAAGGTATAGTGGTGATTGTTGTAAATATTTAAAATATTAGCTAATCATTTCATTGAAATACAGGAGGACTTATGTACAAGCTACCTGAAAGTAACCTTCAATATGTAACAGCCATATCATTCTTGCTTACCACTTATGCCAAGTACATGAAAGCAACAAAGCACACTTTCAATTGTGGCAATCTCATGGTCACCCCTAATTCCCTTTTATACGTAGCAAAAAGACAGGCAAGTTTCTATATATGCTCTTGTAATAAGGTCATAATTTTTTAAACAATAATTTATTTAATTCTCTGGACTTTTTGTCTTAATGTAGGTGGACTATATATTAGGGGTAAACCCAATACAAATGTCATATATGGTTGGATTTGGGCCTCATTTTCCAAAGAGAATTCACCATAGAGGATCTTCATTGCCTTCACTTGCTAGCCACCCACAAGCTATAGGTTGTGATGGAGGTTTCGATACTTTCTTCCATTCAGCAAATCCTAACCCCAATATCTTAACTGGAGCTATTGTTGGTGGTCCGAACCAGAATGATGGTTTTCCAGATGATCGATCAGATTATAGTCATTCGGAACCTGCAACTTATATCAATGCTGCCATTGTTGGACCCTTGGCATATTTTGCTGGGAGCTTGAGCAATTAATTATTGGGAGTCCTTACGAGATAGTTATTTTATCTTTGTAAATATTTATCTATGATTTACCCCCAAATGGGATCTATGATGCAATCCAAAATTAGGGTGCACTAAGTTTAATTTGTTTCGATTATCATTTCCAATGTGTTTTCATAGGAATTTAGGATTTCAATTTATCCTAAATTTAAATTTCTGTTTGAGTCAGATAATGTTTAGAAGACAGGAGAGGACTACCTCCCATTATGTAGTCAAGACCTCCGGGAAATCCAAGCGAGGACTTATCTATTTCTTGTCATTTTATTATTGGGTTTTTAATATAATTACTTAGATTAATTATGATTGAATTTATAAAAAAAAATTTCAAAAATCCATCGATGACCAGCTATAGCAGGAGCAGCAAGCGTGATAAACAAAATTGCTTTACAATCAAATGTTTAAATCACTGAAATCCCCGTTTTCTTAAATTGGAAAATTACTGAGATTCTCTTTTTAAGTAATTGTTATTTATATAAAAAAAAGATTAAAATTTCAAAAATTAATTTAGAATGGTAAATGAATAAAAAAATCTTAACTTACAAAGGCATCCTAGATGTGAAAATAGAACCTAGATTTATAAACTATGAAGCTACATTCCTTTTTGTATATATAATTCACTAATGTGACCAATTAAGTAAGTACAAACTGTTTTTAATTTGGCAACTAAAAATGGATTAAGATCCTCTTATATTTGTAAAACATGATCTATTATAATTAAGTAATTAAGTTGACGGTTGACATTTTATAATATAATAAATAATTATACACTCATGAAAATTTAAAATTATTTTCTAATAAAATCTAAACCAATTAAAATCTTTCCCTATACATATCGAGATATAATTCAACGGTAAGTATATATTTTTCTAAATAATAAATCCATAATCAATTTTCTTTTCTCAATATTTTAAAAAAAATAAAAAAATCATCTCATATTTATAAAAAATATTCGTCACATTTCTGTAATTTCAATTGTGAATTTCAAAATGAATAATTAAAATTTTATAATATAATAAATAATAATTTTAAAATCAATTTCTCAAATTAACGGTTGAAATTGTGTAAACATGATAGGTCATGTTTGTATTAGGATCCCAATCCACAAAAAATATAGGACATTATAGATTTGATGTGATGATAATATTGTATATTTTTTTACTTAACCTTGAGAAACATCATCTTCCCATTGTAGAATTGACAATGCTTCTTAATTTGCAGAGAAAAGTAAAAAAATGGGTAACTGTCATTCCACAACAATTGAATTGTCTAACTGAATTTGACTCTTACTTCTGCTAAGACTAACTAATAAACTATATATGTTGCATAAACCACCCCCCTTCATATATATTACTTATTAAATATTGGCCCCTAAAAAATTTTAAATAAATTATAAATTTGTTATGAAGTTTAAATTTTATAAATAATATTCATAATTTTAAAATTTTAAATTATGAAGTGAAACTATAATGTAAAAAAGAAAAAAGAAATGTTGTAACTAAAAAAATTAAAATGGGTATTTATAATCAACTCTTTATTAATGTTATACACTCTGTCTAATTAAAAAATCAATAAAAACAGAACATAAAAAAGTCAAAAGTTCATTCGAAATTAAATCAATCGAATTGAAAGTAAATAAATTAATATTATATAATATATAAAACATAAAATTTACTATATAATTTAACATTTATTATCTATATACTCAAAATAAATATAATGCATATATAATTAAATCAACAAAATAACTATATAATTAAATATTTATTATTTATAAGAAAATTTTCATTAATAAATCTATTTAAATAACTAAATAGTTAAATAACCTTTAATAAATAAATCAAAGTTAATTAAATTAATTTAATTAAATAAAAATATTTTTATTTAGTTAATTTTAGACTTTTAATTCAATTTAATTAGAAATATATTTCTATTAGTATTATAATTAATATTATATATTATAATGATTTAAATTTTTATTAGTTTTGATATTTTTATTTTATAATTTAATATATTTTGATGGAGACCAACAAGAGCTGGTGTTTTTTTATATTTGTATTTTTTATTTTTCTTAATTAATTTTGATAGGAAACTTATTTTTAGATGCTATTTAAGGTATTATATTAGTTTTTATTTATTTCCATACTTAAATTAGTTTGATTTGTTTTCTCATTTATATAAATCTGGTGATTTATTTCATTTTCGAAATAAATTATTATATTAGACTCTTAGGGTTTTCTGAAAACTATTTATTATATATAGTCATGTAACCCTTAGAGTTAGGGAAAACTTTGATTTGAATTAAAATAACATTTATGTATGAAAGTTATTTGGTATTCATTTTGAATCAATGGATTCTTAAAAGGTTTTCGCTATGTCAATTGGTATAAAAATTTGCGCTCATTCCTTGATAACCATGCCACCAAGGAGAGGACGCTAAATTATACATGTAGAGCAGGTTTATTACTGTGACGCAATAAGTTCAGCGTATTATGAATCATATGGAGGAACGTAAGATACAAAAGATGGAATAGTTAACCCAACGAATGAATGATCTTTTAAGAGATCGAATATTTAATTTTCATGTCTCAGAAATAATGTCGATTATCAATTGGAATTTACCTCAAGTATTTAATGATTATCCTGATTAAAAAATATCATTATCTACTATAATAGTTTCATCATCTATGGAAAATAATAATAATATTGGGAAATCTCAGCAGACCACAAAACAAATTCACAAGAAATAATAATATTATTATGAAAATCCATTCTTCATTAATCTTTCTACTACATCTGATTCTCAATTTATAAAAAAAAAAAAAATTAATTGAAACTTATATTGAAAGTTATTGGACAGATTGGATGAGAATTATAAGGAAAATTTGAAAGTTTCACATTTTTTATAAGTATTTTACGATCATGTATTTTCAATATAGAATTCTTTTATCTAAAAATTTTTTTGAAAATAATGTTGCTGCAAATTCGATGACGAATTTTTTCTATCCTAGAGAGAATGATGGAAACCAACAATAGCTGGTGTTTTTTCATTTTTGTATTTTTATATGTTTTATTTTTCTTATTTAATTTTGGTAGGAAATTTATTTTTAGGTACTATTTAAGGTATTATATTAATTTTTATTTATTTTTCTATTTAAGTTAGTTTGATTTGTTTCTTCATTTATGTAAATCTAGTGATTTATTTAATTTTATAAATAAATTACCATATTAAACTTTTAGAGTTTTCTGGATACTATTTATTATATATAGTCATGTAAACCTTAGGGTTGGAGGAAATTTTGATTTGAATTAAAATAACATTTATGTGTAAAAATTATTTTTTTCAATTTTTGATATTTTTTAAAATTAACGAATTTTGATACCTATTAATCTGATATTTATTTAGAATCAACATACTCTTATAAGGTTTCCGTTACGTGATATTTACTTATATATATGAAACTGATGAATAAAACAAAGATAAGCAAGAAAAAATTACTTGAGTATATTTTGATATTAAGAATTATTTTTTTATTATTTTTAAAATTTTAAATTGAAAAAATAAAATAATTAATTAATTTAATAAAAATAAAACTAAGAACCTTCAGTTTGTTTCTAAAAAAAAAATTCTTTAATTAAATCAAACTTTAGCAACGAAATAATAAAATACTCTAAAAAGGACAAAATTCAATCAAGATGAAACTCGTCTTTAACGAATAGAAAAAAACAATGGCAAGAATCTCAACAAAATGATTTAACAAATCTAAATTGGTAAGAGATTTTAGAAAAATTCAGTCTATATACTATAATAGTCTAAAAATTCATTATTTTAGAAGCCAAATACTATTCATTACCCGCCCAATTGGGAAAATATAGGATCACTGAATATTTGGTGGGATTACCGAATTTTAATTCAATTTTTTAAAAATGAATAATTAAAAATAGACCGAATCAATTGATTAATTGATTTTCAATTTTCTAATTAAACCAATTGATTTGATTTGAGTTTTATAATATTATTCTTTATAACACAATACTAATTTTATTATCTTTAAACTAACTTGAATAAAACTCAATCCAACATCTAATGGCCCATAAATTAATTTTTCTAAAATAATGAAGAAATAAATTCAATGATTTATTTACCGACGAATACTATATGACAATCATCATAAAGAGAGGTAAATAAGATATTAAAATCTGATGCAATTTCTCAATCTATATATACTATGTTAAATTGGGTTTGGCTCAATTCAACCTTTTAAATTGAGTTTAAGTCAACAATTATCAAAATAATTAGAATTAGTTATATGGATAGTTAATTTTATTATTTATACATCAATTAATATTTTTTTATACATTTTTAATGTGCAATTTCTAATATGTCCCCTCACAATAAATCCATACCACTTTGCGAGCTTCATGCACGGGAACTTTACACTATCCTTGTACATAGAGAAAATAAATAATGAAATAATTATTTTGATATTATGTTAAATTTTTAATAATCGGGCTTTTTAAATTGGACTTGGGTCAACTATTACCAAAATGACTAAAACTAGTCATTTGGGTGGTTGATTTTTATCACTTATATACCCATTAATATTTTTTATATATTTCTAATATGAGATTTCTAATATACTGTAAAATAAAATTCAAAAAAATTTAAGCAAATAAAGCAAGAGTAAGAGATTTTTTAACTCATTTTTCATAGTGATTCGGAGCAAGTTCTTCTTCCATGTCCAAAATTTCTCATAAATTCTAGATTTAGGATTTCACTAATTTTAATTTGTGCCAACAACAATTACACTTGTAGTTTCTCTAAGACCTCGCTCTTTTTACTAATAATACAGGAGTGCGCCCAAAAAATGCAAAAAATACAATAAGAAGTTGAGATTTTGAGTCACTCTTGACTTTACAAGAAGCTAATACAAGATAAAGAATTTAAGATTTTAGTTGTTCAAGAAATGAACATAAAAAATCTGAACTTTGAGTAAAATATGTCCAAAAACAGAGTATGAGTGAATAATTATAGAATTTTAGCTTTTTGCACTTAAAATCAATCAAACTTCTTAATGTTCGCTAAAGAGTTTCTCCTCTTACAGGGGTCAACCCCAATAGTGATGAGCTTGTTGATAATCAGATAGGTTTAAACTTGGTCCAGCTCCACCATTTCATCCTTCAGATAGTAATGGTCATTATTAAATAATAACTTCCATTACCATAAGATTGATAATACCCGTTAAGGAATGAAAATACTTGTGAATCTCATCTCTATTTTAAATTTTTAAATTTTGATTTAAGTATAATGGGACGAGCAATATGTAACGACTAATATGCCCTGTAAGCTGTAAATATTTAGAAACAAAAATTATATAATATTTTAATTAAGTTTATTAAATTTTAGCATTATCAAAACATAAAAAAGACAACATTTATTTGGAAAGTTAATAATCAATACTATCTTATTTTTCCGATTCTCAAGTGAAAAGAGTTTTTTACTATAAATTAACTTGAATTAAATTGTGAAATAGTATAGGAGATTATTTTAGGCCTAAACTTAATATTGGAGAAATTCAAATTCGACTCAAGTTAGATTAGGGTTGATCCAAATTTACACCACAATCAAAACTCAAACCGAATCCATCTTGCTTTGCGCATTTTTTTTTCTTTTTAAAATTCTTACTTGAAATTTTGAAAAATAAAAAAATGGTCGAACTAATTTAAATCCGGCTGGAGCTCATTTGTTGAATTTGAGGTCTATTTTGAATTAATAAAAGTCAGGTCTGAGTCAATGTAGGTCGACCCAAATTTAATGAATTGGTTGGACTCGGTCAAAATCCAACTAGAGCTCATTGGAGAATTTGAGCTCTGGTTCGCATTAGTAAAGTCAGATATGAGTCAATCTAGGTGGACCCCGACCCAAATAACAAGCCTAGTGCAATTCAATGGCATTATAGCGGTGTTATGAATTTATTTTAGGATTAGTTTGTTTTAATTGTTGGTAGGAGTTGATAATTGTTAGTTATTAATTATAGTTGTGAGCATAATCCAGGTAATAATAAGAACCCTTTATTTAATGTTGATCACAATAGGAGAGATGATGGTCATATATATATACGGGAAAATGATCAAAGGCCGAATGATGAAAATTATGGGATACCTGATGCATGGGGTGATAAGGAAGAAAGAGTACCACCAACAGTAGATAATGATCTAACCCGAGCCCTGATAAGAATGGGTGTTGAATTCAGGGATAATTCTAGACCTGTATATAGAAAGCCCTATTCAAATTGGGTTGACCGAGTATATCTATTTCCTAAAGGATACAAGATTCCATAATTTATTCTCTTCTCGAGTAAAGATAATTCAAATACAGTGGAGCATATTTCTAGGTTCACAATTCAGTGTGGAGAAGCTTTGGTCGAAAATACCTTAAACTTTGGTTGTTTGGCAATTCCCTAACTAGATCGGCCTTCACTTGGTATGCTAATCTGCTGTCAGATTCCATCACCATGTTCGGGCTTTTCGCAAGTGCACGAATCGCTTTAGCAAGTAATAAAGCGAGTAGAGTATCGTCCCATAGAGAGACGTTGTCAATTACTGAAATTTATATTATCTTTATTAATTGGAAAGAAATTAATTTGGTTTGGATGAATTTTTAAAGCAAAATTTAAATAAATAAGAAATCTCAACTTGAGAATTTAAGATATTAAAGGAAAACGATTTAGAATTCAGATTCCGTTAATTGAATTTACCCGGTTGATTGACTCAATAATGATTTCAAAACTAAAGTGTTTGATAGATTGATTACTCTCAATTATGAATTAGTCTCTCTCGAGCAAAAATCCAAACATTAACATTAATGCAAGTGTCTACTCTCGTGATCACCGAAT
>CANXYC010994605.1:0-10353 GCA_948193065.1 Aleurites moluccanus | reverse complement strand
TTGAGATGGATGTGAAAATCATATTGAAGTGTTTATATTGTGTTTTTAGCAGCAGGGCATGCTCCTTATACAAAGGAGATGCTGCCCGATTTTCTTAAGATGTTTAAGCTATTTTGAGCTTAATGGTGTTGTGCATGCCATATAGTATAGTTCATGGGTTCTTCACGGTACTGGTAGCATAAGCATCACCCGTACCCTAGGACCGTCATGGCTCCCTAGTTGGGCTGTGACAGTAATATAATTAATTCAATAATATTGTCAACACTTGTAAGAATTAAAATCAACTTGAAAATATAATTTTCTTTACTTTATATAATTATTCCATATAATAAAATATTGTAAACTAAAAATATTTTTAAAAATTTTAAATTCATTAAATAATCTTAAAATATTATTATTTCTCGATAAAATAAATTTTTTAAAATAATTCAAAAATCAAGGTGTTATAGATACATTTAATCTTAATTAAATTAATATTTTATAAAATAATATGATTTATATTTATTTTGAATTTATTTTTTATACTAAGATGCCATTTGGAATAACTCATGAGTAAGAGTTTAATTCAGTTGAAATTTATTACTGAAATAATTGAAAAATAAAAATATATAATTATTTTCTCATTTTATTTTGTAAAATTTATTGAAGAAATTAAATTCCTTTAAAATTATTCTAATTTGACAAAATTTCATTATTTTTCAAAATAATTATTTTTTATAATTTAAAAAATTAAATTCTACTATTTATATCTTTTGAAACAAAAAAATATATATATATACAATTTTTTTAGGGTAGCGTTATTGTCGGACCTGCTTTTGTGAGGGGCCAGAGCAATAAACTTTTTTAAATTTTGAATCGACTTAAAAACCCTTAGTTAATTGAACTGTTTTCTCCCACGCTATTGTAATTTATCTTTTCCTTTCTCTTTTCGTTATTTACCTCTTTCTTATGCTATTGTAATTTCTCTTTTCCATTCTCATCATTTTATCTCTTTCCTACCCTGTTAATCTGTTTTCATCATAACCATGAACCCCAATACCCATTCTAACATTATTTTTT
This sequence comes from Aleurites moluccanus, assembly GCA_948193065.1. Lineage (NCBI taxonomy): Eukaryota > Viridiplantae > Streptophyta > Magnoliopsida > Malpighiales > Euphorbiaceae > Aleurites > Aleurites moluccanus. The sequence continues at coordinate 9,294 of CANXYC010994605.1, read as the reverse complement.
TTCTCTGGTTATCTACCAAATTATCAACTATCATAGCGTGTTTGATTGATTTATTCCCTACTTCTAAAGCCTTCACAGAAAATTGTGCTAAAATTTATGGCAAGGCCACGACAATAGATGAATCAACCCCCGAGCAAAACGTTACAGAGCCTTTTGGGTCAACTCCTGAGACTAAAGAGGTCTCTTTCGGGTCTAATGGAGCCTTGGAGGAAGTAGAAGTGAAGCGAAAAAGCAAATTGATGGACCCAAAATGGATTGGAGGAACTTGGGACTTGTCTGTTTGTTGTTAGTAGTTGAATCGAAACTTATATATATTCGTAGTTTATTTCTTCTGTCTGAATTAGCTTAGCCTTAGAACTCGTGATTGGACTTAAGAGAGATGTTATTGGCGTCTACTCAAATTGTTAACTAGTTGATCTGTTAGAAATATACTTTAATTCTTTTATGATGGGTACATTCATTACATGTTATCAAAGCAATCTTAGTTGCCATTTGTAGAGGGGCAAAAGGAAAAAATAATTGAAAAAAAATATATATATAAAGAGCACAATTAGAAATGATGCATCTAAAACCAGTAGGGAGCCTAGGGCTAGGTGCCTTCAACTCCAAACGATGTGAAGGAGAAGAAGGCAACACTTCAGCCCTTCTATCTGTCTTCCAAATATCTTTAAGAATCAGTTTGCGATCCATATAACCTAACTCTGCGATTCTGTTTGACACAATGTCTATTTCCATACATTTTACTCCTATATTTACACAATTTAGTGTTTACATTATTATTATGCTCCCGAGAATAACATCAAACCATCCATAAAAGTTATAAGTTATTTTACGAATAAAAACGCTTTATGTTAGTAGTCTAATGAAAGAATAAATAAAGGTGGCAGTTTTAAACATATATGAAACCGTTTTAAAAAAACATGTTCAAAACCAACTCATGACCATTTCTACGTTGAACTAACAACTTTGTCTATCTCATCCTATAATGGTTCAATTTTTCTTAATGAAAGAAACACCTTTCTAACATGCATTGCAGAGCAGGCGCACCTTCAATTCCACAACTTGTGTACAAAATTACCATCAAATGCTAATGTCACATCCCACTATAGGGGCTGCGATGGTCCTAGGACACAAGTATACTTAAAGTTACTAGATACCCGTAGAACCTGCTAACAATCTAGTTATCAATATTTCTTACTTTAACTCATTCATTAACATTTAAATTTTATTTATTACTGTAATACCCTAGAAAATTACCATAAGAACATAATAATATAACTAGATATTGGACTGGGAACACCAAAATAAATAAGGATAATTTTTGAACCTCAATTAGAATACATTTGTGATACTATCCCGAAAAATATTGGTGTTAATTATACTGCCAGGGGAAATAGCAATCTGATTGACAGATGAATTTCTTATTCAGAATAGGGGTAAAGAATCATATATTTATATATGAAATTTTAGTGAAAAGGAAAAGTTGAAAAATATTTTGGAACACTAAAAATTTGAGTAATGGTAAAATTATAAAGAAGTTGAACTTTAGGGGTATAGAGGGAAACACACTATCTGAGTTTCAGAATAGCTCTGAAACTATTTTTATAAAAAACTACAAATAAAAAGAAGCTATTTCAATTCTCACTTTGAAATTCAATTCTCAACAGAATTGTCAGAATAAATTACAAAAGAAGATGGGGTCAAAATATAATTATTGGAAAGTTTAAGGACTTATTTATAATTTTTCTATTTTTCTTACTATATAAGCATGCCTTAGAAGATTTTAGCCATTTTCTTCTTCCTCCTCTAGCTTTAGCCGAACATAATCTTCATTTCCTCCACCATTTTTCAAGCTTTTTCTTAAGGAAAACTTAAAGAAAACTTGAACCAAACCTATGTTCTTCCATTTTTCATCCATTTCTTATCTTGAAACTCAAAGAATTTCAAGTATATATTAAAGTGGAATTTCGGGTGGATCATCACCATAAGGTAACAAGTTAATTTCTTTAGTTTAATGATTGATTTATATGTGTTAGATGTTAAATATAATGGGTTTAGTGTCACGACCCGATTTTCCATGCCGCGATGGTCCTAGAGCACGGGAGATGCCAATGGCGACCGGCACCCATAGAACCCATATCAGTCATATCAATCCTATCCATTCAATATAATACATATAAATCACATTCATCATTTCCAAGCATTCTATTAAACCATCATACATTTTGATAATAATTGTATCATAAATCCACAAAATATCCCATTGAATATATATATATATATATATATATATATATATATATATATATATATATCATCCATTTAACATAACTATCATTAGTTACATGTTCATTTCCTAGCTAACCCATACATACCCATGGAGCAGCTATATTATTAACACCAAAATAAATATTGATCAAAATAAAGAAACTGTCAATACATCTGAAATCAATGGCAGAATTTACAGAGAAGTAGAAGTCTAGATTCTGCAGCTCTAATCCTCTCCTGAAAGGGGAAACAATGAAAAGGGGTGAGTATAGATGATACTCAGTGAATTCACATGCATCATAATAAATAGTAGGCATTATATAGCAAAGGTATCAATCAATAAGATAGTAGGGTACCGAATCAATGTCGAGGTACAATATAACCAATAATTCAACATATAAGTTTGGTATCATATATGGGATGACAGATACAGGGATGGACTGTATGAAAAGAAATCATACAATCTCCAAACAATCAAATGCGTTGGACTATGTGGTCCTAGATCATCCATATTAGGGCAAATAAGCATAAGGCTGATTAGGCCTTATGACCGAGACCATAACCCTTCCCAGCTAGGGTACAAATATACAATGTGCACAAGGTCGACAGTATTTCCCCACTCCCCTGTCGAATCGAAAGTTCTGTCACAACCATATCAAGGTCAATAACAAAGGATACCATTAACAACAATGGCATCCAGATTCAATCAATCAATCAATCATTTCAGTATCAATCATATCAATATCCAATATCAATTATGGCCATGCCATGTATAATTTCCAATATCAATCAAGAGTTTATGTTTAGGATAAATTCATAAAGCAAGGGAAATAAAATTCAGTAATCAAATCAGAAATATTAATGAAGCAAGGTTATATAACAATAAATGGATTAATTTGGAAAGATAACATGAGATACGTTCAACGAAAATCAAAGGATAAATCAATTGTGTGAGATTCGGCCATTTGGGGTTTTTTCCCAAATGGGGTCCAATAATCAATTAAGTAAATCCAATAGGATAAATGATGCATGTAGAACTCACCTCAATTTTGCAACAGCCAATAAATTTATCCAAATTCACCAATTTCTCCAAAATCCTCAATTTGGCTTCTTTAAAAATTTAGTTTCCAAAATCTACAATCCCACATCAAATTGGTCATCAATTTACTGTCTACTTATATCCAATTAGCAAATTCCATCATCAATTTATGAATGCCATCACTATCGTACCATATCATATTTCAAAATTCCATATAACCCTAGAGTTTAGGGATTTCAATTATTTAGTGTTAATCTATGTAAAATAACACTAAACCCATTTATTCTAACCTAAATAATATCTATTAAACCAATAAAATCTAACAAATAATCATTTACCTCAAATGGATCACAATGGTAGAAATTATCTTTCACTGCCTCAAAAATATCTTTCAGCCCTTTCCACTAGCTAAGAACGAACAAGAGATGAGCACAGATTCTATGAATGATTGCCATAAATTTTCTCCAGAAATTTTAATGGAGACATCGCTAAAACGATGAAGAAGAAGAAGAAACCGTGTTTTGGCTCCTTTGGGAGAAAAGACAAACACATAGAGCACGGGAGCAGAAAATAAAAAGGTTAAGTGTTTTTGTGCATCAGTTACTACCCCTTTTATAATGAGTTACTGCCTCAATAACGGAATTATTTAAATTCCATTCCGCCATTCCAGATCTGCTGCCCAGCTCGCGAGTTCCAGCTCGCAGTTCGCTAGCTCGCCAATGCCTTTTCGCATTATCGGCTCGCCATTCTACTTCGCATAAGCCAACTCGTATATGCTTGCTAGTATATGCCTCTTCGCCAAATCCAGTTTGCAATTCCTTTTCGCCTTTTCTCTTTGCCCTTTCCAGTTCGCACTTTCCTCTTTGCCATTCCCTCTTCGCATTTCCTCTTCGCCATTCCTCTTCGCATTTCCTCTTCGCGTTTCCTCTTCGCGTTTCCTCTTCGCCATTCTCTCTTCGCATTTCCTCTTCGCCTTTCCACTTCGTCATTCCCTCTTCACCTTTCCTCTTTGCCATTCCCTCTTCACATTTCCTCTTCGCCAAATCCTCTCCGCAATGCCAACTCACCATTGCCTCTTCGCAATTGCCGGCTCGCCTGGCCAGCTCGCCAATGTCGGCTGGAAAACTGCTTAACTAAATTCATGAAAAATGCTGCAGATTCTCTAACTCCCAACACTTAGAATATTTTACAAATTTAGGAAACTCAATCTATCAATCAATATTAAACATTAATATTTTCCATTCTCATTTACTGTCATTATCATTATTCCAGAATAATTAAAATAAGTAAAAATCTTACTTATTGCCAAAATAATTAATTAAGCCAAATAAATCTAAAAATTATACATATAAATATACATATATATATCCGAATATGACATATGAAAATGGTAGGTGTTACATTTAGTGTTTAATTGCATCAATTGATGCATTTGATAGATTTTTTCCCAATTTGAAACCCTAGATTGAAGTTGTGTGATTTGAATCTTTGAATTACTATTAGTTAATATTAATTAAGCTTAGAATATGTTAGTTGAAGACTAACGGATGGTTAATTTTTGATTGGTTTGATGTAAAACACAAGGAATTGGAAAGTTGTGATTTTTACCTTATTTGAAGAAATTGGTGGCAAATCAATTTTGCTAGGTGATTTGAGGTATAAGGTGAGTTTAATATGCATTATTTTTCATGTCTAATGCAATGATTTGATAATTTAAATCCTTCCTCATTTTCTCCTTCATGGCCGAATGCTAAGAACTATTCACTTCCTTGGATTTCCTTTAAATTCCTAAGCCATTTTAATCTTTTGATTGACGTTTATTGTTGAATATCTATTTCTTATTGAGTTGCTTTGATTGTGGACTTATTGTTGATTATATGGACAATGTTAATGTTGCACCATAACCTAGCCAAATTGTCCATTTAATGTTGCACACCATGTGTTTGATTAAATGTCTAGTTCATTTTGCCATGGGCTTACCATTGTTTCATCCATAGGCCTACCATTTGAATGTCATTGTCACCAGCGACATTGGCATACCAATTGTACCAACCATTTGATCATGTATGATCATCCTATGTTCCAACTCAATTTTAATTGCTAAACCTACTGCTATTGTTTACTTACCCCTTATTGCTTATTCATTGCTTATTTGCTGTCTCGTTTGATTTATTCATGAGCTATTATTTATTGATCAGACCATTGTTATATATTGATATCATTGGTTCATTTCCATGATTATATTAGTTCTAATGTGATTTGACAGAGCTTCCTCACCAACGGAGTAGTGGGTAAATATCGTCGGCGATGTGCATATTGTATATTGGATATCCTAGCTGGGAAGGATTAACTGTCCTAGCCATAAGACCTGATTAGTCTTATGTTTATTGATATATGATTGACATATGATATATGAGTTTTATGGCCCATTATCTGTCTTATTTATATGACATGAGCTTCTTTGATTTGTTCATTGATTCTATAGTCTTTTACTGTATTCTGATTCCTGATTCTGCTATCAGTGTGTAGAATAATATTTATTGATTATTTGCCTATTGTTTATTGATGTCCAAGTCATTTCTTTTGGTCAATACATATTAGATTCACTTAGTATTTTATACTCACCCCTTTCATTTGTTTCCCTTTCCAGGTGCAGAGTAGGAGGTAGAATTTTATCTGTTGGTTTCTCTGTGGATTTCTGCTACCTCTAGAGACAGTGTAATTATTTTGGCACTGTATTTTGTATGTATATTTTAGTTGCTCCATGGGTTGTATAAATGGCATAGTTAGTGTAATAACTGTTAATTTTTTTATTATTATCTATATTTGTTGAGATGATTGTGAATAGATTAGAGTTTTAAGGATTTCAGAATATGTGTTTAGAAGAATATTGTGAGTCAGTTCTCATGATCTGTAACACCTCAGCTTAAACCTAGAACTTAAACCATAAAGGGTAATCTAGGGGGAAATTTTTTCTTGACTTGAACTTGTGAATTTTTATGTGTTTATGCATGAAATTGATAGATATGCATGTTATATGATGTGTTCGAATGAATAGAGGGGCTTTAAAAGCTGTTAGGAAGAAATCGGGTAAAAATGGATTTTTAGTGAACTGGGGGCAAAATGGTAATTTCACATCCACTCGAGTTTTTATGGAATTGATATCATATTTGAAGGTAAAAAAGAATATTAGGACATGAAAATGGTGGTTTTATGATTAAATGATTTATTATTAGAAAGTTAAAGCCGGTAGAAAATAATCCCGGGCAAAGCTGCTAGGTTTGGGATTTTAATTGAACTAGGGGTAGTTTAGTCTTTTCCTATGGATTATGGACTTATATAGTATATGCAAGCCTATGGTATCATTGTAGGCTTATCTAAATCTAACCATTGAATGAAAAGATGAAGAATTGAATGGTTGGATAGCTAGGTTTCACCATTTCTACCATAAGCTTGATGTATAGGATTATTCCATTGATTTTTAATTTGATTTTTCACACCTCTTCATCATCTTTAGCCAAAATGACCAACCAACTTTCTCTTTCTTCTCCACCAAAGTTTTGGCCACCATTGATGGAAGCCAAAGCTTGATGTTTTCTTTAATTTCTTGAATTAAACATGTTAATTCCATCATCCTAAACACAAATATATCCATAGATTCCAAGAAAAACCAAGAAAAAGTGATAAATCAATCCTTTGAGGTTTTGGAAGAACTATTGGAAAAGTAAGTGATTTTGTGATTCTTTTGGTTTAAATGTGTTCTTAAGATGTTCTTTGATATTAATTGGTGATTAAAATGTGTTTAGGTTGAAAGGAAATTAAAAAGTTGGAAACCAAACCCTAATAGGAAAAGGTATGAATCAAAGTATTATTTTGATGATTTTTTTGCTCAAATGATGTGTATTTGATATGTTTAACATGAATTAGTAATTAAATGATGGAAACAAATTCATTTGGAGGAAGAACTAGGTTGGCCGAATGTGATAATGAAGGAATGATGGTTTGATGTTTGGTGTTTTATAGGTTTAAATGATGGAATGAGTTGTATTTGACGTGTATGTAATGCATTGGTGATTAATTGATGGAAATAATTCCATTTGAATGGAATACTAGTTTGGCCAAATTGATGAAGCTTGAATGGTGGATTTGTACTTTGATGTTTAATAGGTTTAAATAGATGAATGTTATACATTTGATGCATATGTATGGTATTTGATGGATTAGTGTTGAAAAATGAATGAATGGAATAAATTCCATTTAAGTTAAACCATATTGAGTTTGTTAGTTTAATATGTTGGGCTAATGCAATTTGAAAGGTAAAGTTTGAATATGATTTAATGGTATAAGTAATGGAAATGTATAGGTTTAGATATGTAAAAGATGATTGATATAAGTACTTGGAAAGCATATGTGAGTTATGGTATATGTTTGATATGAAATGATGAACTAAGTATATATGAGTTCTTAATATAGCATATAAGTGATGAATATGTGCAATGTGAGTTAAATATAGTGATAGAATGTGTTTATTGCATAAAGGATTGGAAAATGTGTAAAATGTGTAAAGTGAGGTCTATAGGATATAATGGGTATGCCTTATGTTATTTGATGTGTATTATGTGTGTTTTGCAATATTATTAAGTCTTGCCGAAGTGTTATATGTGGAAATAGGTGAACCGTCAAATACTCCAGCTGGGAGTGTAGAATGGCGGGCCAACTAGGGCTTGGGAGCAGTATTAGGGGACAAAGTGGTTTACTTGCATAAAAGACGAGTCTATATGTATAATCATATATGATTTGCATCATATATGCTATAATATTTCATTTGAACTAATAAAATAGAGTTTAATACCCAAAAATATAAATAGTGCAAATTAGCCTGTAAATAAGCCCGCCAAAACGACCTAAAATGACCTAAACTTTGTCTGTCCATAAAATGAAATCCAGAAAGCCAATTGGGCCACCACTTGGCCCAATCTTCTATTCTTGACCTAAGCTTTAAAACGGTATCTCATGGTTCATCTAAATCCATTCTAAATCCATTGGTAACATAGTTAACTAGAAACTACTCAAAAATCCCAAAACGGACCTGTAACGGCGAGTGCCAGTTGCGGCAGTGCAACTGGGCCCTGCCGACCATTTTTTTGACATTACCCAAACTTGTTCTATTATTCATTATAATTTTATATATGATTGTTCTACAGCTATATGAGATATATTTATGCTATATTGATGATTATATGAAGACACACCCATATGGTATTATAACAGGACTACATCGATAGTGTAGTGAAAATTCCATCGACCGTGTGCACACTAGTGTTAATTAAATTGACCCTTGCTAGGGAGGGTATAATATTCTCTGGTATTAATTAAATTGACCCATGCTAGGGAGGGTGTAATATTCTCTAGTCGTAAATGCTGATCCCCTTTGCGTATAATGATTTATGCACATTATTACTGTGCCTATTACAAACAGTGTGATTGTACTTTTATATGACTCAAATCCTGTTATATCATATGTGTGTTGACTCATACATTGAATATTTATATGAATACTCATATGGATAAATATATGGATACTTAAATGAATATTGATACAGATACTTATTATTTCCTTCACTTGTTATTATATTGATTCTAAAGGCCATATATGGGTAACCATGGTATAATGATCATCTACTGCATTTTTATACATATGGATTCACTGAGTATTTTTATACTCACCCCTTAGTGGTTATTATTTTCAGGGCTGCAGTGAGGCTCGTATTCCATAGGCACCTCCTATCCTCGCCGTGGAATTTTGATACTTGTGACATGAAAAATTCCAGTCCCAAAAGTATATGTAAATATTTGTACAATATAGAGGTTCCATGGTACTGTAATCTAAGGAGTGGCATATATATATATGTGTGTTTGCATTTCTATAGTTTTGCATATAAATTATACTATGGATATATATATATATATATATATATATATATATA
>CANXYC010994479.1:0-21905 GCA_948193065.1 Aleurites moluccanus | reverse complement strand
TTTTTTCTTTATTTTCTAAAAATGTTACCCAATTTTCTAGACTTGGAGAATTTTCCCAGAGAGCAAGAAAAAAGTCAATTTTTCTGAAGTGCAATCTTTTCCAAATTAAATAATCTCTTTTTAGATTATCACTCCAATTTGAAGTTCTAGAGGTTACCAGAGGAGTATCTTGATCTAAAATAGCTAATTGATTAAAAACCGGATACTGCTCTTCTAGAAATTCAATTATGTCAGCTGCACCACAATATTCATGGGCAATTTTATTTTCTAAGAGAGAATTTCTATAAATAGAATCAATTCTAATTAATTCGTCCCTATGTTTAATTCTCCCACAAACCCAAGAATATTCCCACTGTATCAGTGGATGCTTTTTTCTGTCTGTAATCAAAAAGTGTTTTATACTATTATACACTCTTCCAGGGATTAATGAATTCCCTCTAAAAATTTCATCCATAAACTAGCAAATTAAATAAATTTTGGATTTATATGAAAAGTATTTTGAAAATCAGGGACCAAAATGTAATTAAATGTTAGTTTATTTCTGGAAAGGGACTTTTATGTTTTAAAAACTAAAATTCAGGGATTTTATCGTTACAAAATAAAGTTAAAGGACCATAAAGTACGTTAGTCTAAAGTTGAGGGACGATGACTGAAACTAACCCAACTTTAATACATCCCATTTTAATTATGTCACTTGATTTGCCCTGTTTCTCCTACTAATTTTCTCTGCTCCAATTCTTATTTTTCAAGCAGTTTTCTTTCCTGAGAAAGCCTAGCGTGCGGAATTCAGAGAGTGAATCTATTGGTGGTCGAGATTATGGAAATGGAGTTCTTAGCTCCACCAAGCGAAGGGTCAAGACTGATGGGTTTGAGTTCAGCGGCCAGTCATGGTATTATTGTTAAATGAAATTATAATAAAGTTTTATGCCACACTAAATTCAAGTGCTGGTTTCTCCCTTTTGTGTATTATTTTTTATATATTTTGGAAAGAGAAGTATAACTTTTTATTTTATTTTATAATATATGGCTTCTAATCATTCTTTTGCAGGCATGTTGCAACTTATATTCTAGTGATATTCTATTTCAGATTGGAGATTTCTATTTTCACTTGCACAAGGTAGTCATTTCTATAGACAACGTTTGATAAAAAAAAAAATTGCATAATTTTTAATTCTTACATATTATTTAAAAAATAAAAAATTTATATTTTTATTATTCTCGCTGTAAACTGAGAAAAAAATTATATTGAAATATATGTTTTAATTTAATAAAATAAAAATTAGATTTAAGTTATTTTATAATAAATAATAAAGGTAAAATGTATATTTTATTAAATTTAAGGATTTTTTAATAATTTATTATTGTTAAAATAAATGTATGAATATTTTTTTAAAAATTTTAGATTTGAAAAATATAAATTCTTATCTCTTTAAATATTATTTAACTCATGAGATTTGATATATTATATTAATTTCCCTTATATTTTAAAAATAAATTATATTTTCTTTAATTTTATATTATTATATTTTTTAGATTATGGTTGAATATATTAATATATTTTTATTTTTTAATAGAATAGTAATTAATAAAAAATACAAGTTATATAATATATAAAATCATATAATTTAATTCGTAATTATGAATTGAATTAGATTGATTTTAATTTTTTTATGGATTGGATTAAATTAATAAATTTTTAATCTACAATCTATGGATTGGATACATGGCAAAATCGCATCATCCTAACCCACAAATATTTCTACCCATTACTATATTCTAGTGTAAGAAGGGTACAAATTGAGGTTACTCAATTAAGACCCATTTGGTTTAGCGGGTGGGAATCAACTTCTAGCTTTGGGTCTCTATCCTTTGAGACAATTAGCTAAGAAAATAATTAAATTTTAGTTTTTTTTTTATTGATTATTAACAAAAAAAATTGAATAACTACTTAAAATTTTAAAATTTTCACCGACAGACCATCTACTAAAATTTTTATTTGAAAATATGATATGAAATATCATGTTATTACCTCCAACTTAACATATCATATAAGAGGATGTTATATGACATGAAGTGTTATGTTATTATCTCCATCTAAATATGATATATAAGAGTTACGTTATCATCTTTAGCTGATTAAGCAAGGCATATTGATTAAATTTTATTGACCATAATGAAAAAAATACTAAAATTTAATTTTTTTAGTGATTTATATTTTTAACTTTTAATTCTTTTAATTTTTTTTTTCATTTCAAAATATTCTTTTAATTAATTTTATTAATATTTTTAATTATTTTTTTTCATCAAAAATATTCTTTTTGATTCCTTTAAATAAAAATATTCTTCTAAATTAAATATTATTTAACTTTCATAAATTCAAATAATAATTTTTTTCTTTCTAAAAATCAGTATATGAATATAAAATTATTGGTTATTTTTTCATTCAAACTATTTTTTTTTTAAAAAAATTTTAAGTGAAAATATTATTATAATTTAATAAATTTAAAGTTTAATAACATTTTAGACAAAGCGAGCCAAATTATTAAAAAATATAACTTTTATTATTTCATTATAAACATAAAATAATTATACTTCATCAATTCAAATTTCTAATTATAAAAAGAATTGAGATAAAATAAAATATGGGGATAGAATTACATTTAAGAATAAAGTATAAATTGAATTATTATGTAGGATCGGTACATTCTTTCTCTATTCATATAAAAATGAACTCATGTTTATATTATCCGAGTTTCTAGTTGTGATCCATATTTTTTTTTCATCTCAGATATATATTTCTCATTTTTCATCTTTCATCTTCATCTTCAAGTAAATTTTCTCGCTCTTCGACTCTTCTTCGACTATTCTTCAATTCTTCTTCTTTAAAACTCATCTATGTTTTATCAATGACAAAATCTTTCTCTACTGTTAATACTCAAAACAATTTAACAGTTCCTCATTTAAATCCTTTGGATGATCCTTCATCTCCTTATTTTTTCCATTGTTCACAAAATCAAAGTTTAGTAATCGTATCACTAGAGCTCACCTCTATGAATTTTGCCTTATGGAAGAGGTCCTTCTTACTTGCAGTATCAATTAGGAATAAAAAATGATTCCTTGATGGAAGATGCTTGCTCATCATGGCTTCACTCAGTCAAAATATGATTATTCATTTTTTTTAAGAAGATTGAATCTAGTTTCATAGTATTATTGGTTTATGTTGATGATATTGCTATTGCTAGCAATAACAAATTTTGATCTCATAATTAAAAGACATATTATGCTCCAGTTTCAAGTTAAAAGACTTAGGGCAGTTGAGGTATTTCTTGAGGCTAGAAGTGGTAAGGTCTGCAAATGGAATCTCAATGTCTCAGAGGAAGTATACACTTGAACTATTACAGGAATGTGGTTTGCTAGCAACAAAACCTTCAAACATTCCCATAAAAGTAAACCATGACTTGATGCATGATGATGCACACCTTATGAAAGATCCATTTGCATACAGAAAGTTGCTTGGCAAACTAATGTACTTAGTTTTGAGAAGACTAGATGTTTCATATACAATATAGGTCTTAATTCATGGAGAGTCCTGCAGATGTACATACGACAATAGTTTACAAGGTAGTCAAATATCTAAAGTTTGCACCTGTTCAATGAATTTATTTTTCAGCTCAGTCAAGCATTCAATTAAGTGCATATTCTGACAGTGATTATGGAGCTTGCCCGGAGACAAGAAGATCACTCACAAGGTTTTGTATTTTTCTTAGGAAATCTTTAGTTAGTTGGAAGTCTAAGAAGCAAAGTTTGGTGTCAACAAGCTCAACATAAGTTGAGTATAGGGCCATGGCTTCAACATCCAATGAATTAGTATGGTTAACACAACTATTACGAGATTTCAATGAAAAGCTTGATCAACCAGCAGAACTTTTTTGTGATAATATCTCAGTAATACCCATAGACAAAAATCCAGTTTTTCACGAAATAACGAAGTACATAGAAATGGATTGTCATTTTGTAAGAGAGAATGTAGTCATTGGAGTGATTAAGTTGAGCTATGTAAAGACTACATAACAAATTGCAGATATATTAACAAAAGCATCACATCCAAGGCAATTCAACTTCCTACTGAGCAAGATGAATATTAGTAATATATATGCTCATCTTGAGGGGAGTGTGAAGAAGGAAATTGAAGATGAAATGGCCATGTCAGCAAGAAAGTTGTTAGATTACTTTTAGGAAGTATTTATTTTTAAGAAGTTAGTTATAACTAATTCTATTAAGAAATGCACATGTAAAGTTTAGTTAGACCAACTGTCATATTTTCATTAGTGTTACGGCTAAATTACACTCATTGTCTCCGAACTTACCTTTTAATTTATCATTGTCCCTAGACTTTGATTTGTCACCTAAAAATCCTCCGACTTCGATTTGATCACACCGGTTATCCTTTTGAAGGCTTTCAGTCAATTCTTCAGATGAAAATATGACGTGACCTTTATTTATTATTTTTAATGTTATTTCAAGTTTTTTTAGATGTCATATCATATTCCATTCACCCACCCACATTTTTATCCTCTCACGATTTTCCTTTCTTTCTTCTTCTTTGATCTTCTTCTTCAATCCAACCATCTCACTTCTATTGATTTTCTATCTCCTCCTCTCTTTGTTTTTTTCACTCATTTTCCATCTCTTTCTTGCATGCCAAACAAAATACAAGCAAAAATCATATTTCATTTGCATCATTAAACCTAAATTAAAACCCTAAGCCAAGTAAAACCCAAATTTTTTTGTTTCTTATACTCTCTCTATGAATGAAATAAATCTGTTGATTTGATATTCAAAATTTTTCTAATCTCATGGTGAAAAATATTTTCGTAGTGAAATTCTCTCACCAAACTAGCTCCTCCTTAGTTGTTATTAGCAAAGAAAACCTTAAAAAAATTAGAATCAGATATGGATTTCTAAATTTTTTTCATGGCACTCGAGTGGGTCATGCTTGGCTACGTTGCAAAACTGGATTCGTCAAAGAACTATGAGATCCAAGATAATGCCGCCACCGTCACTACTGATGATCCTTTGTACAGATTCACTGAACCAACCCCCAACACTAAATCTTATCGACAATTTCCTCTGCTTGGGTCAAAAAATAATAACTGGGTTTGATTGGAACTCCTCCCACTATTTTTCATTTTCTTTGATCTCTTCATTAGTTAGGTTTTCTTTTTTCTAATCATGGGTAATCAGGAAGGTTCTTAGACTTGTAGAAGTACTAGCCCATCATTTGCTGCCAATAACAGGGTTCTTTGGACTCAGGTTCAAATTTTGGAGCTTTTTGAATGGATTTGAGATGCTGATAGGAGAGAAGTTAGTAGGTCAAGAGGTTTTGGTGGTTTGAGAGTTAATGAGCGGGAGAAAATTAATATGAGAAAGTGGATCTGGGTTTTTTTTTGACCTAGTTGTCGAAGAAATTGAAATTAATATATGCCATTAATATTTAGAGTATAGGGTTTTGGTTGTGGGTAGGAACAGGAGAGGTGACTACTCAATTTAGCAGAAATAAAGAAGAAGAAGATGATAGAAAAGAGATTGAAAGAGAAAAATAATGGATGAGAGAGAAGTAAAAATTTTGGGGGATGGAGTTAATTAATGGAGGGGTTTGCTAATATGGAGCATTGAGAGAGGTGAAATAAGATTTAAAATTAATAAATGAAAGCCATGTTATATTTTCGTCTGAGGAAATGATGAAAAACATTCAAAAGAGCAATTATTGCGATCAAATCGAAGTCAAAAAATTTTTAAGTGATAAATCAAAAGTCTAAAGATAACGATAAATTAAAAGATAAATTTAGGGACAATAAATATAATTTAGCTTTAGTATTACTAGTTTAGTTCTTGTATATAAACAGTAGCTTGTACTCTGTTTTTCATTCAATTAATAATTCTCATTTCATTCACTCAATTCTTCTAATACACTCTTCTAAATAAAAGTTTAGTACGGAGAAAACTACTTTTTCTTAAAAGAGTTTTGTAATTTTTTCAAGCTCTTAGCTTTATGCAATTTGTTTTGTTAAATATTTAAGCATCAAATTCATTCTAGTATAAAATTTTACTAAGCACCGTTAACCCACTTTTAAATTAAATTTTAATTTTAATTAATTATAAAATAAAACATATTTTTAAGAAAAAATAAATTTTAAATTTCGCCAATACAAAAAATTTCAATTTAATGGCTAAATGCAATAATCACTGGTGAATATTTCAAGTTTGATATCACAAATAGTAATAATGGTATGTGGTCATTAAATTAAAAATTTATGAAATCTATAATTTAAATGATTTTCTAAAAAGTTTAAAAAATTAAATATGAGATTTTCTAAAAAAATTTAAAAATTTTATATGAGTGAAATTTGTGATTTAAGAATTTTGTATTTTTAAAATTTATTAATAATATTGGTGAGTTTAGTGATTAAGTGGTTAAAAGATAAATTTAGGAATTTAAGTGTTTGAAAAAAATCATAATTTTTTTTTAAAAATATATAATATTTAGATAATGTTTAATAATTAAGAGCTGAATATTTTTTAACTATTAAGTGGTCTAAATAATTTAGAGTTGAATGTCTCTTAATTATTTAGGTTATTATATTTTTATTAAATAACTACAATCTCTTAATAAAATAATCTTTTAAACGATAAGAGATTATTAAGAATTAATCAAATGTCCTCTTAAATTTATTAAAGACTCGTCCGATCGATTAAGAAAACAGATTTGGATTGAAGATTTTTCAAATAGACTATTTGAAAAATCTATAAACAAACAAGTGTATAGATTAATAGACTATTTGATAATTTTTTAAAATATATGTTAAAATATGTTCATATTTTAAAATATTTTTCACTAAAATTTTTATATTTAATAAGTTAATTTTTATTGAATTTGCTAATTGCCTTTATTTAAGAAAAAAATTATTGAAATTATAAGCAGAATTAGGGAAGATTTGAGAATACATAATAAATTAGATAGAAATTTGGATTGGACCAAAATTATAATTAATATAACAAGAGCTGATCCAAAGTTGGCCCGCCACGTGAGGTGAAGCGATCTAGTAATAATAATACTTCAAGCTAACTTTTTGTAATTTTAAAATAATAAATTTAAAAATGTTAATTATGATAAATTTCAGAAATTTGTATTAATTTATATAAAAAGTTTCGGAAATTAACCCAAAGCTCCAAATTCAAATAAAATTAGATATTTGTGCCAAACACAATTTCAGTTTTCAAAACTTCATTCCCATCCATGTCTGCCTGAGAAGCAGAGACATTCATTCATTCTATGAACAAAACTCACTCTCTTCACAATGCCAGCTACTGATACAGACTTGGATCTCAGAGTACGATCTCTCTCTCTTTCATTTTCTCTATCTCAATCTCAAAGCTTTTACGGTACTAACTCTTCTCTTCTCTTTTTTTTTCAGGCTTCCACTGCCTCTACCTTCTTAATAGGGTCAGTACTCTTTCAATTCTATGCTTTCTCTTTACATACATTGTATATCTGCTTTGATCTCTCAGCTATTCTTGATTTCTGATTCCAAAATATACACATTTTATTTACATTTTGTTTATATGTTTTGTTTTGTTTAATTTGGGATTAAGGTTTTGATTTTTGTGGTTGCAGGGATTATACATTTGCTGATGCTAGTAATTTGGAACATTGTGCTAAGTACTTGAACCAGACTCTTGTTACTTTTGGTTTCCCTGCTTCTCTCGACCTATTTGCCAATGATCCGGTGCGTTTTACTCGATCTTGTTCTTTTGTTTTTCCTTTTTGGGTTTCTGTTTTGTTTGATTTTTGTGGAATTGTTTGGTTTGGTTTGGTTAGGTTTCAATTGCAAGGACCTGCAATTGTATATACTCTTTGCTTCAACAGAGGCAGCGTGATGTTGAATTTAGAGAGTCTGCTAATGAGCAGAGGCAGAGGTAAGATTTCTAACTAATTGTAATTTTTTTTGAAATTTATTATTTTAATTTTTGATGTATCTGTTATTAGGAATTTATTATCTTAGTTTTTGAAATTTATTTAAAAAAAATTAAAGACTTGTGTTGATTTTATTTCTAATTGATAATTGGTTTTGGTTTGGGTTTATTCCTGAATTTTTTATGGTGTTTATTGGATTTTGCTTCTTTTACCAAATACAACGTTTACAAGTTTGTGTTGTCTTTTGGGTGCATTCCATGATTGATAGTTTGAGAATTCTGCTATCTTGAGTAACATGTATGGCTTCTATCTTCCAGACTACTATCTGATATATCGAGATTGGAGGCAAAAGTTGAGAGGCTTGAGTCACAGTTACAAGCTAAAGATAGGGAAATAGCAACAATTACCCGAACGGTTAGAGACTTGTAGTTCTAGGAAGTGAAATTTAGCTAAAAACTCTGATCAGTTTGTTGATGCTTGTGGAACTATTCTATGAATAGGAAGCCAAAGCTTCGGCAGCTTTTAAGGCACAAATCGAAAAGCTTCAACAGGAACGAGATGAATTTCAAAGGATGGTCATTGGTAATCAGGTTAGAGCCTTTTTGACTTACTGTAGTTTCTTTATTTTTTTATGGTTGATGTTGTGAGGACAAACATAAAGATCCTAACAAGTGCTTTTTGGTATATTGATGTTATTAAAGCAAGTGAGGACCCAACAAATTCATGAAATGAAGAAAAAAGAAAAGGAGTACATAAAGCTGCAGGTAGGTTATGTTTTCACATTCTTAAATACATGAAGAGAATCGATTGGCTTTCTATGTTCGTGTCAAGGATTTCATGACGGGAGTAATTATAGAGGTGGTGAAGATTTGAAAATGGGAATTATTTGCAGGAGAGGCTGAATCAAGTATTGATGGAGAAAAAGAAGGAATCAAGATCAGGCATGGAGATAATGAATTTGCTTCAGGTAATAATTGAATTTGCGCATATCAATCCTCCTATTGTGGTTTATAATCCTGCCTTTGTAATTGCCTTTTTATGATTGCAGAAGGAAGGCAGGCAGCGTGGAACATGGAATGGGAAGAAGACTGATAATGATTTTTATAAGAAAATAGTATGTATGCTGATTAACTTACTTGGAATTTCATAGCCACTGGTGAGTCATGATTATGGTATGCTGTTGGTAGGTGGATGCCTATGAGTCTAAGAATCAAGAACTAATGCAAGAGAATGCTGATTTAAGGGCATTGTTGCGGTCAATGCAGGTTTATTTCTATCATTCAATTGCTATTGTTGCTCTTACCCTTTTATTTGGCTCCTCAATTGGTGTATGCTTTTCCTAGTTAGAACAATGTGATTTTGTTGACTTGTATTGCTATTTTGTTTATGTACAATTTTCTTAGTTTTCCTTTTATCGAAGAGCGTGGATTTTCGCCCCATGTTAAGGTTACTCAACTGTGATATGGGCATCACAGGTTCAAAACATTGAATCAGTGAATTATACATGCATAATTGGTATATTTTGTTGAAATTTATAAGAGGGGCTATTTATGTAATGAGGGGTAATTAGGTAATTTGGAGAGAGTGTAGGTTATTTAGTAATATTTTTTGTTTGATCACCTTAACCACAAAAGCTTGAATCAAGCCAATGTGGTAAGAATCATTATTTGGTTCTTTATTTATATTTATTTTTGTAATATTTCAATGTGGGATAATCTCAACATATTTTATATCATATTAGTGTTGGCTATTGGTATTGTATTAGTTCATATCAAATAGTGAAGGATATAAATTTCTGTTGTTTAATCTAACTAGTGCAAAAATTGATTATTGTTCTTTGAACTAAGGATTATAGCCTCCCTGCTAGGAAGAGAGACCAATTTCTTGAACTTAGGATAAACTATGTAAAGGATGAAATTTACCCTGCTAGGTAAAGTAACTTTTCTTGAATGCCCTTTTTTATTTCTCCTTCTCCTTTAAGAGGAAATTGGGGTACTGGAAATGGCTTTCTTCTTGGAAGGAGGAAAAAAAGGTGAGAAAAAAGACAAAATTGATATAAAAAGGAAGTAAAAATTTGAAAACACACCTTATTCTATTTATTTCGCTAGAGAGTAATTTTAACTTTTGAAAGAATTGGAACATAAATGTTATTTGTCTTATGCATTGAGTATTTGGATTTTCTAAGTTTCTTGCATGCTGATATTATTATGGATTTTGATGATATTTCATAAATCCCAATTTGACATTGAACATTGATTTGATAATCAGCTATACTGTAATGCTTATAATAAAAATAAAGGAACTACGACATGAAAGTTAGGAAAAAACTGCATGCCCACATATCCATGCTCGACGATCTTGAATGTAAATCTTGTATGTTCTACACTTTTACATTTATATCTACCGCTCAAGAAATATGTGAATTTACAAATATAAATGTGTGCAAAAGTTTGTCCTTTCATTGGCTATATTGCTTCCCAACTGGATTTGGCCTTTTCCTTTTGGAAAGTTGTTTATTTCCACCTGCTATTTTTGTATATTTTTCATTGAGATTGTTCAGATTCTATTATAATAAATGTCTTACCTGCACTCTTGGGGCTTGGGCATATTCTGATCTCAGTTTGCTAGCTTGGCTTTCAGGTTGATATGCGTGATTTCTTTAATGCTCCAAATGGTTCAGCCAAGCAACCTTTGCCCGTCAATGAAAGAGTGGATGCTGACCCCTCACAGTCTCCCTTAGGTGGAAGGACGGTACGGAAACTTATCTGTTTTTTTCATTTATCCTCGTTGGGTCAAGTGCTGTCCATAACCACCAAGTACTTTCACAATGTACAGGATGTTTTTGACCTGCCTTTTCACATGGCTAGAGATCAAATTGAGGAAAATCTCCGAACTAAGATGGCTTCCATAAAGGTTCTTTCTTTTTTCCATTGCCATTGCATCCTTTTCAGGAAAGGTTCATGATAATAATAAATTATTGAATTTTTTTGTGCTTTTAAATTTGAAGGAGCGTATGGTTGAACTACAAGACGCACAAAAAGGAGCAGAAGTTACATCTGAAGCAACTGAGAGAGAGCTTGAACTTGAAGCTCAACTTGTTGAGGCAAGGAGCATAATCCAGGAACAGGTACTATACCTTTCCATCGGGCAAATCAGTTGTTGGTCTAAAGCCTTCTAATTAGTGTTCTTTCTGGATCATGCTAATTTGATGGGGTTATACAAGCATCAGTTACCACTTACCAGGTTTAAAGAAATATCATGTCACTATTAAGCATGCTATGCTATGATAATTTGCTATCTGCTTTTGGAGCATGTGTGTCCCGTTATAATCAATTTTATTGCACATCTTTCTTGTTGTTTTGCTATCTCATTATTCTTACTGTTATAGAGTTTGGACAAAACTATTCTCACTAGTGGTTTGGAGAAAACTATTTTTATTAGTGGTCTATGGATGTAGTAAGTTCAAAAATGTTTTTATTTGGTTTATTTTTTTTTTAAATTATTTTTATGCTAGAGCAATTTTAACTAAGAGCTTGTTTGTAACAAATTAATTAAAAACATACAATTCATTTGTAAATGAATTCTTTTATTTGGTATAACATAATTTAAGACAGTCTATAATCCATATTTCACGTGGATAGAGAGTGAGATTAGATGATATAGGTATTTTTGTTAAAATTTACTTTGTTAGTTTTATAGAGTTAATTTGGAAATTCTATTTATTTTGATAGAATTTGGTTTAGTTAAGTTTAATTTCATAAAATTAAATTTATAGAATTGAAATGAATATTTTTTGCTCCAATCATAAAAAAAAATGCAGAATTCAAATTTCTAGAATTCATTTGTTCATAATAGGCTGTAAAAGTATCATTCTCCTTGCTTTATTTATTTCTTGGTTTGATGATAATTGGAAATATAATATTGGATTTGTTTTTTCTCAGGCATCCATAATGTCTAAACATCTTTCTAAGTCTGAGAGGCCAAGGTATTTTAACATCAATTCTTTCTAATAGTGGCTTGATTTAGATGGTTGTAAGCATTTATGTGAGACTGAATTGTCTACACTTCAATTTTGACAGGGAATCTATCATTTCATCACCAGCTGAGGTATAAAATACTTTTTTGAGATATTTCCATATTTTTGCTGGTTGAATGTTTATACTTGAATAGTTGATTGACCATTTATGTGCTTAGAAGGAAAACAATTTGAGATCTTGCGTTGCCACGGGGTTTAGTAGTTAATGTGGAATTTTGCTTGGATTATTGGTTATTTGGTATAGCTCTTCTGATTAATCCGCAAAAATCGAAAGCTATGCTTAATCCGCAAAAATCGAAAGCTATGCTTACACGTTGATGATTTCTACTCCTCTCTATCCACAGATTATATTCTTCTTTTGTTTTAGTACAAAAATTAAGAATTTATATTTCATTTACTATTTTACCCTTATTATAACTATGAACAATTGAAAGAGAATTGTATTCTTCTTATTTTTATTACCAAACAACAATGCCGGCTTTTTATACATATTAACCTAGCAAAAAATAGGAAACTTAATAATATACAAAATTATCTCCTAAATAGGAAAGATAATTATTTCCTAAATAGGAAAGCTAATAATATACAAAATTATCTTCTAAATAGAAAAACTAATTGTCTCTTAAATTATCTCTTAAATAAGAAAGTTAATAATATATAAAATTATCTCCTAAATAGGATTTTTTCTACAATAACCACTAATAGCATTAATTATTCTAGAATAACATGATTAATTACAAGTATACTAAGGGGCATATTTGAAAAAGGAAAAGTGAACTATTTTTTTTTTTTTTTGGGACATTTCAAAAAAAATGTGGACTATTATTTGTTGGCAGAGAGCCTACTGCTTTAAACCAAATAAAGAATAGTTAATAGTGAAATATAACTTCATTCTACTCTCGGCCATTTGAGGGGTTCCTAAAATATTAGGTTAGTTCGATATATCTATGTTTTCATCCAGGATTAAATTGGTACTTTGCTGTTCTGCTAAATTTATTATTCATTCCTAAATAGGTCTTATTAGTTATGTATCTTTTTTTTTTATCAAACCCTATATTTTGAAAAGATGTATGCCTGGAAAATAGATTGATGCTTTCCTGATCAACAAAAGAATAATGAAAATGGAAGAACCTCTACCATAGTTAGACATCTCACAGTATATAATTTCATGTTGTTAGCAGCATTTTACCAACTTATTTCTTGTTTATGTCAGGGAGTATGATATCATTAAGTTTGATGGTATCTACATTTTTGATATCGTGATCGATGAAGTAGTTTGGCTATAAAGCATGAGGCATGGCAGCAAGCAAGAATAGCAACAACTTAGTATAATCCTTCCAAATCAGAGTATCCAGGACGCCTATTTCTGTTGTAAAAACTTTAAAACTTAGTTGGAACTTACAGTGTTGATGTAATTAGCATCTAAGCTGGTGCCTAGTCATGATGGTGTATGCTGGCAATCGCTCTCAGTGAAAAATCAAGTCATTGATTGGAAATTGAGATAATTGATATAATTCAGTTAATTGAACCAATCAATTTGGTACTTCTCGGTAGACTTGGAATCAGGCTGGGTCGAACCTGCTGGGTCTGGTTAAAAGTAAATATATCTCAATCTAACCTGAAAAATCCGGGCCAATTCTAGATAGGTTCCTGTCAGGTGTTGGGAAATTTTTTTTATAATTTTCTTAAATTTGAAATTTATTTAAGTATTTAATTATTTTTAAACTAATAGATATTAAAAATTATTGAAAAATAAATAAAAAAATACATGATTATAATAATCGTAATAAAATGCACATATTTGTATTTATTTTATAACTAGAATAGTGAATGTTAAAAAAATGATTTTTTTTTTGAAAAAATGGTCATTATTAAATATTTTAGGGTGAAATTCATATTAATACTTCCCAAATGTTTTAATTTTGTATGTCTCAATTTAATTTCCAATTTAATAATAATAAAGTGAATAACTGTTGAATCAAATATGGTAAAAACTAAATAATTGTCCTTTCGTAATCGTAAGTAATATGGAATTCATATTTAATACTTCCAACGTCTGACATTAAATATTTTAATTTAATTGTGTTATTTTTTAATTTAAATTATATTTTATTTTGATATTATAATAATATTTTAATTAAAATTGGAAATAGAGATAATAATAAATAAATATAAAAGTAATAAGAGTGTATTTGGATGAATGATTGAAAATTATCGATTTAAAATAAAAATATTTGAAAAATATTTTTTTTAATTGGTAAAAGCTCTAATCGGCATTTGTAACTTTTACCTGCTATTAGATTTTATGATTTTGTGAATTTAAAAAAGATAAATTGTCAATTGATATTTATCTAAACACTCAATAATTTCATAATTATAGACGCATATATTTTTAAACTACAATTAAGTTTTATAGTTAAATATTTAAACACCCTCTAAATAAATTAGAAAGTATAAAATAGATAAAAAATATTTTCTTAATAATTATAAATTTTGTAATTAAACGTTTATGGTAAGACAGGGAGTATTAATTAATATAAATTAAATTAAATTCATTAAAAATAATAAAAATAAGGTGGGTAACTGTTGAATCAAATATGGTAAAAATTGAAATGATTGCCCTTTAATAATAGAAAATGATAAAACAGATCCCCTTAAAATTGCAAATCATCTTCATTATAGAGCTGTTAATATTTCTTACCTTAAATTCCATGCATCACATCTTCATATATCACACCAATTTCATCCATCTTTTCACATATCGATTCTCATTTCATAAATTAAGGGGAAAAAAAAATGAAAATGGCTTCTGTTCTTCTCCCCAATTCTCTAATTCTTCTATTCATTATTATTATCTTTATCGTATTTAAAACACAAGCTGCTACTCAATCTGATATTGATGAAATATGTAAGCAATCTCAAGATTACGACTTTTGCTATAAAAATTTATTTTCTGATTTACGTACTAATACGTCTGATATGAATGGATTGGCCTTAATATCCATTTCACTTACTCGCTCTCAAATTTCTGCTACATCAGACAGAATTCCCAGTATTCTTACAGGAATCACTGACCCAATTGGACAACAACGACTTACACTTTGCCAATCTGCTTATATCGATGCATTGGACAAATTTAACGGCGCATTTAAATCCTCAAGTGATAGATCTCCTTATGATGTGATTAATTGGGTAAGAGATGGATCTAATAGGGTCATTGAATGTCAGAATATTTATAGAATGGATCCCATAAGTGCATGCCCTCTATCCGATGATAATTATAAGGTTTTTAAATTTTCTGAAATCATTTTAATAATTAATGATAGGCTTATACCACATTAATTATTAGAATTTAACTTTGTTATGGAGTTCAATAATATTTTTATTTTCTGAGAAATTGTATTCAATAATATTTTTATTTTTTGAGAAATTGTACAAGGAATATTATATAAATATATTGTTTTTTAACTTTTTTTTTTAAATTTTACGCTTGTTTTTTTTTTGTGTTTTTTAGTATATTTTTGATATATGTTTGGTATATATGTAATATATTTTTGATATATATTTAGTATATGTATAGTATATTTTTGATATATGTGTAGTATATTTTTGATATATGTTTGGTATATGTCGTATTTTTAAAAAAATATTTTTAGATATGCAGTATTTTTGAAAAAATATTTTTAGATATGTAGTATTTTTAAATTTTTTTTTCTAACAGTAAAAATGAAATATTTTTATTTTTTTCAATATTTAAAAGAAATCTCAATTATGTATAAGGGAGAGAATCAATTTTGAGTTTATTATTCAGAAGAATATGCATTAAAGTCCAATAAAATTATTACATTATATTATTAATTACCTTAATTCTGTAGTATTATTCTAATGTATAAGATCAATTATCTTCGTAATGATATGTTATATAAATATAAAACAAGTCATAAAATAAATCAGAGTAAGCTTGAATAATAAAAATATATATATTTTGAATTGTTAATTAATAAATTTGAGGTTTTTCAGAGTTAGTTTTTCTATAACATTAAATAGAAAAATGATAATATTTTAATAAATATAATTGGCATATGTAATTTATTTGAAAAATAAATAATTTGTTGTAAGAATTCATTGTTTTTTCCTTGAAACTCTCATTTCTAGAGTCTTTTTAAATTGAAAAATTAGTTTTATATGTAAAAAAAAAAAAAAAAAGAGATAAATAATAAATAATAAAATATTAATAATCTGTTTGACAATTATATTTTAATTGTTAAATGATCCATATCCTCTGTTAGAAAAAGTAATTTTAACCCTGTATGGTAGTTTCACCCATCAAATGTAACATCGCTAAATTATACTATGTTACTACTGAATTCATCACTTAAATTTACGTTTACTGATTTGTCATACAAAAATTTTTCAGTTTCAATTTGATTATAACAATGGACCTTTTTATCCGTTTCTTACCTAAATCTTGTTGAAACGCATACGTAAAATTCAATACAATATTTTTTTTTAATAATTTTCATGCTAAATGAGATACAACGTATGCATTCTTATCCAACATTAATGTCTCACTCTCCTTCGGTGCTTTCCTAGAAAAAAGTCTCTATTTTTCACATCTAAGAAATCCCACCAAAATGGTAGCCGCTGCTCCATCTCCTCCGCCCCAACCTTAGTTCCATCCGCTCCCATCAGTCTTCTTGACGCCGGTTCCACACTCGTCTACTACCCACTCTTTTTTAGGATCCGCCTTGCAACACCCACTCACATCCACAAGCTTATCCATCAAATGGTCATCTTTGAGGGGCTCCGCTATTGAATCTTCCCATTTAGCCATTATCTTCAACTCCCCACTTTTCCATTCCTTCACCATTTTCCTGCTTGAGGTTTCCCCTAACCCTCTCCCCAGAATCACCTCCCCAAACTTCTCACCCATTGATCATATCATCCAACTTGATCATCCTATCATTGACCTAGAAATTGAAATCTTCAAAATTGGCAGGGGTGATGTTGTGGTTGCTGGGTTTATTCTGGTTTTTCCTAACTGGACTTTTCTTGGAAAATCGAGGTTATATGGAGGATCTGTTTGTTAGAGAGTATTATAGGAAGAAAGATATGGGAAGGATGCTGGTTTCAGCAGTGGTGGCGCAGGCAGTGAAATGGGATACATGAGAGGGGAATAGGTGGTGCTTAATTGGAATGTGAATGCTATTACAACCACCTCTGCTTCTGAGGTTAAGAATGATGATTTGCATATTAATATATCCAAATGATTTCCTAAGACTCAAAAACCAGTTGCTAATGAGATCGTTGGATGGAAAGGAGGCCAAAAATCAGTTGCTAAAGAGCTCGTTGGATGAAATAGAGGCATTTTGTTTTAGATCGAAAACATTTATGGAGATAACAAAATTGACAAGGTGTCGAAGATTATAGGCATAAAAATGGACCCTAAGGGTGGGCCTAGGATCCAACAGGTGGAGAGGAGTGGAGAGGAGGTTGTACAACGAGAAGAAGGTTTTTTTAGAAGATTACTTTGCCTCAAGAATTGCAGGCAATAGTGGTGGCGTTGAAGAGGTTTTACTATAGGTACAAGTAACTGTCAATATTGGTTAACTGGTTATTGTTAGCTTGATAATCTAGAACATAACCTGGGAATCTCTTTAACCTTAATGGATAAATGAAAAGAAGATATTGAGTCGGAATGACAATTTGATCCGATATGGCAAATACCTGATTTGTTCCTATTCTAATTGGTTGGATTTTATCCATCTCATTTATTGATGGATGGATGTAGATTTAAAAATTAAAACCCATTATAGGTTTGAGTATGATACATGGCATGTATATACTCACCTGGTACCGATCAATTATATTATTATTATCGGTTTCTCTAACTGACTAATCACAGTAATGGTAGTTATTGTAACTAAATATAACCCTATCAACATCTCATTTTTTTTTTTCTCATCTAACTCAATTTTTTTTTTTTTATATTAGTTTATTTATATTTATCTAAAATAACTATTTTATAACTATATTTTATCTAAAATAATCGCTCTTAAGAAAACTCGTTAAAAAAAGAGTATTATTATTATTATTATTATAGAGAAATCATATTTTTAATACCTATTCATTTATCTTTGAATGTGACCCCTCATTTTGTTACAAATCCTCATTATGTCTGTAGACTGTCGCCCTCGTCTTCTTCCATTGAATTTGTCTACTATTTTTAAATTGTACTGTAAAACTTTTGGCTTAATCTCCCGTTATCTAAAGATCCGAAGTTTAGGTAAGTCATCTCTTGATTTGTGCCTTTGATTTTTAATTAAAAATATTTATTAATTTGTTTGTATTATTGTATTTTTTTAGGTTTATCTATATTCCATCTTCACACACAAAAGAAGTTATTTCTTTTGCACTTTTTGATTGTTTGCTAGAATGGAATGTAGATAAAAAAATTATCTACTTTGAAAATTATCTACTTTGACTATTGATATTGTAGTACCAATGATGACATGATTATAGTTCTTTTAGATAAGCCTTAAAAGAACTCTATTTTATTGAATGATTGACTTTTTCACATGTATTATGTTGCATATATTTTGAATTTGATTGTGTAATATGGTTTAGCAATCATTGAGCCATGAATTAAAAAGGGCATGATAGTATGATGAATTGGCCTGCATCACAAAAGAAGAGGCAAAAATTTGAAGAAATGACTAAATTGATACGTGTTTCATACACTAAAGAGTTGGCTCTTGATTGTAAAACTATGTGGAATTCTACTTATTTGATGCTTTCTACTGCTTTGCTTTTATAACGATGTGTTTTTGCATTTGAAACAATATGACTCCTCTTATACTTATATACCTAGTGAGGAAGAATGAGAATTAGCAAAAGAAATTTGTTGGAAATTAGAGTTGTTTTATAATATAACTGAAGTATTTTATGGAAGAAATTATCCCACATATAATTCCTATTTTATAAAGGTTTGAGAGGTAAAAATAACATTGAGTAAATGACTTGTCTCCTAATGAGATAATTAGAAAAATGACATTGAATATGATTAGAAAATTTAATTAATATTGGGATGTGATTCATGGCATCATGGGAGTAGCTATTATTTTGGACCCAAAATTTAAGATGAAGTTATTGGATTGAATGTTTGGTCGAATTTATGGGGGTAGAGTTGCAGATGAGATCCTTAAGATTAAAAATATACCATATGACTTAACCAATTTAATAAAATGGCATGCAATGTGGGTTCATCTTCTACTTCATCTTGTCTCACGAAGTCCACTCTCTTTTTATGAAAAATGTTTTTTTTTCTGGATTTGATTTGTTTGTGAGTAGTGATAAGAAAGTTGAGAATGTCAAAGTGAAGTTACATTATTATATTGAGGATGGTGTTTTACCTAGGACTGAGGATTTTGATATTTTATCATGGTGGAAAAATCATGAAATTAACAATCCTACTTTGAGGTTGATTATAAGGAATGTTTTAGCTATTCCTGTAATAATAGTTACTTCAAGATTTGTATTTCAGTACAAGTGGTAGATTTTTGAGTCCACATCGTAGCAGACATATTGTTGAGTCCACATCGTAGCAGACATACTCCTAAAATAATGGAAGTACTCATGTGTGCTCAAAATTGATCGTGGACTGAGATTACAGGCAAGTAATTTGTTATATTACTTTTTTGGTTTATGTTATTGTTTAATTAATGTTATGATAATGTTAACATGTTGTTTTCTTCTTTATAGGTTCATCTTGTGACCTTACACCAGTAGTAGTACTTTTCAAACCATTATTAATGATAGTAATGATGTTAATGAAGAAAGTAGAATTATTGAAGATATTGATGAGTTGAGTAGTATTTTATAATCCAATGAAATATTTTAAGAAGCATAAAACTATTAGACATTATTTTTAATATAAATTTGTAACACCTGAGATTTTTTTTGCTTGTATATATTCTGAAATTCTTGTAATGATGTATATAAGATTTGTTATGGAATATTTGTTTTGGAAGTGAGATTTATTTGTTTTGATTTGAATTTCAGAGTTTGCATTTGTGTAGAATTTTGTGAATTTATATTCAAGGCTTCAAAGAAAGAATTTGTGATATGTTGTAGCCTCATGTGTCTAGTTTAAGTGGAAGGAAGAATCGAGACATTTAGATTTCTGTAGCTCAAGATAGAACCAGTTTAGCATGTGCTGCTGAGGTGATTTTTTTTCAGTTTCTGTCGTGAACAGTACGTATGAATAGTACATGTGAAGAGTACACGTAAACAGTGCTCGTGAATAGTATGCATAAATAGTATCGTGAACAGTAAACTCGAGATTTTATTTTGGCAGTAGCTTCTTCACTTTAATTTTTTATTTTCTTTCTTCTTCTCTCTTCCTTTCCATTTCTTATTCCTCTCAATCATAAGACATTTTTCTTCATTTCTAAGATTTTAATACTCTAATTAAGCCTTATTAATGCTATAAAATACAAATTAAAGACTATAAGAGCATCAAATCAAGTCAAATTCTTTAAAATTTCTTTGGAGGAGAAAATAATATAATTTTCTCAAACCTTCTATCTAGTTTGAATTAAGTTCTTTGTTAGCTAGAATAGTTATTGTTAAGTTGTGGGTGATCTTTTTGAGCATTAATGGCTAATAATTATGGTTAAATTTAGTAGTATGAGGATTTATAATTTTTTGGACGAATAGTGATGTGAATAGTAGATTTTCTCTATAACTACGAATAGTGATGTGAATAGTAGATTTTCTCTATAACTATTATTCATCCTCTATTAATGATTAAATTAATATTACAATTTGTTTATAGAGACTCTAAGGAGCTTAGAATTTATAGAGGATTATTTTATGTGATTGTTTTGAGAAAACCCTAAATTTTAGAATTTTGGGGATTTTTTTTATTTAGGAAAAGAGAACTTAAGGAATTAAGGATCTTTTAGAAAGCTTTTTAGTGCTAAGAGGTAAGTGTGAATTTCGTTTCATGTATATGATTCTCCATATAAGAATATTTGCTAAAGTATATTATATTCATAGATATGTATATGTTATTTATGAATTCAATTTATTGAAACTCTCTTTAAATATAATTTTTGAATGTTGATAATGACTTGGTTATTTTCCTTGGACCAAGTTCATTAATAAGCCTTTGTTATGCATAATATAATATGTTATTCATATGTTGTGATCTTTTGATCACTTTTAATTACTGTTGAACTAATACATGATATGTATATCACATAACATATATTATAGAATGCTTTTCCCAATGAGAGTTAATTCATTGATCCAATGTGCACAGAGGAAACCTGGCTGATAGGGTATAATAACAGTGTTCCACTTAGAGGGGATCGTGAGCTCTAGGCATATGCCTGCGCAAGCATATGTGCCATATGAAGGTAGCAAGGCTACCCAAAAGTTATGATAGGATATCAGTTCTATGTTATGTTTATTTGATAATGCCATTCTTTATAGGCATTTATATTCTTAAAAAGAATCATGATTTGATATTTATATATGTATTATGAGATGATTAGATAATGCTACCATTTGTAAGCACTTATGATATTAATTTATATGTTAAGATTTCTTTCTAGTACCTTGGTACATATTCAAGATTTGCTATTTAAGTATTCTATATATGTTATTCATTTTGATTGTTCATATCTTACTGAGTTGAAGGTCACCACTCTTCTGTGGATTTCAGGTTCTAGCTTAGTTTGAGAGAGAGTTAATCCTGAAGACAGAGCGTTTTGATTTGCTTCTCCACAAGAAGACTCTATTATGTAACATTTTTGAATAATAGTTGAATTATATATATATATATATATATATATATATATATATATATATATATATATATATATATAA